>BSBK01002735.1:425000-468812 GCA_027943335.1 Chamaecyparis obtusa | reverse complement strand
TTATACATATACATACATACATACATATATATATATATATATATATATATATATATATATATATATATATATATAAATAAATTTTTTTTTTAGAAACTAAGGTAATAAATTTAACTCCATCTATTTAATATTTTTATGACTAAAGAGGGTAAATTTAAACTTCTTAATAGGAGACAATTAATTAGATTAATATATATGTTTATTCAAAATACACATATTATTAATATCTAACCATAATTGATATCTTATATTTTAATTACTTCTTAGATTAATTAGTTTAGAAAGATAAACTAAATCTAACGAGTTTTAAATCAAAACATAAGTACTTTCTTCTTTTTGTTGAAGGAATGATTTAATATCTTTTTAAAGATTTAAATTTATGTATATTTCTTAATGCTTTAAAAGAAACTTTTATTTCTAAATCATTTCAACAACTAAGAGTAAGATTAGTTAATCCAACATATCATAGTTTATTATACTTTTAATAAATTAAATTAAATCTAACAATTTATATTTGTAGAATTTAATTTTATCAACTTGTCTTTTTATAGGGAGTTCTACTACTAACTTTAAAATAGTAATATCTCGTTAAACACTATTTTGAATATAAAAACTAATTGCAAGTAAGCTTTCAAAGTTAAGGGAGATATCCTCAAATGAATCTTAACGATCTAAACATAAGGAAATATTTAACAAAGAACCAACTTTATACATAACAACCTTCTTTCCCGTATATAGAAGAACAAACTTTCTCAATTGCAACTTGAGGTTTACATCTTTCCTTTCATCAAAATAAGGGGATTAAAACATTTTCCCAACAGTTTACAAAAGAGGTATTATGAATATCATAAGGAAACCATATTTTCCCAAACATATTGGGTCCTCCAAGGGTTCCACAGACCTGCAATAATAACATGGTAGGTTGACTAAGGAGCTCACCACCCAACCTAGGCCTTTTAGGCCACCCCAAAGCTAGGGGTTTTAGATAACTAACAAGTTCAAGTTCAGTCAGAAAGACAAGAGACACTCAAGAAAACAAAATCCCAACCAAGTTTACTATGCCCTCAAAACAAGTCCTAAAACAAGGGGAGAAGAGGGCTTACGCATGTGGAGATAGCCAACCTTTAAATAATGCAAACTTGGAGTAGGCCACACATGGGCTCTCAAAACAATTTTACAAAATATACAAATACATATTCATGGCTCAAAAACCATTAAACTATCCCTTATAGCCCCAATTCCATTGGCATGGTTGGCATCATGGGATATACTCACCCATGTTCTTCCATACACACATGGGAGACTCACACAACATGGAAACCTCTAACCCTTTACCCCATCAAGGTTACTCTTCCCTCCCAAGGGTGAGTATGCCTTGATGATTTCCAAAAAACTATATGCAACACAAAAAGAAGAAAAACAATTCGCATACCTCCATGGAAACCCATGGAGTTGAAAACAAATACATATAAACTCAATTAATCTACCTTAGGATATTTACAAGCATAAAAATGAAATACACTACAAGCGCTAAAGGAATTCCAACCTCAAGTCCAAGCTTAAGGTAAAATGGTGAATTTGTGAAGCCTTGTCCTCTTTATGCCTCTTTCCTCCTCCAAAACTTGTGGTCTCTAAGCATAGAGAGTGGGTGAACAACCTCACTTTCCTCCACAACTCTCCCTATAAAGGCCCTAGCCAAGGAATATCTGATTTCTAAATTAATGAGGAAGCTTTTAGGGTCTTCTCCTTCCTTCCTAAGTCAAGGTCCTAATAAATTTCATTAGTGGCTCATATGGGAATGTTTGAAAACTTTTCCCAAAACTCTCAAACTCTCCAATTTTCGCCACTTTTGAAGAGGAGATATTTTAGGGTGTCATAAATGAGTTTCAAAGCTCTTAATAGGTTGAAAATGACCCCTAACCCCTAAGGTACCAAGTAGGGTGGTCAAAACTAACCCTAGCTACCTTATTGGAGCCTATATGGACCTCCCAAAATCCACTTGAAGTTAACATCCGAATTTCAACTTCCTTGACCCAATCTAATCTTCCTAAACTCAAGGGTATGCATGGGTACTACACTAGGTAACCCTTGGGTCATGACTAGGTCTACCTTAGTTACATTTACTAGCCATGCCAACACATAAGGACATAGGTGCTAAGTGACACACACATACACACATAAATTACATTAGGTGTGACCCATTTAAATTTTTACAAAATTAAATTAAATACAATCATCCTTCATATATTTATGAATAAAATGCATAACAATGAGGTCCATGTCTCCTCACAGATAGGACCTTAGCATCATAGTTGATATACATAGGTTTATTTCTAAACCTCAAATTTAATACCATGGTCAACCACCTGCACACTCATTGCACACATCAATAGGTTCAATAAATCAAATATAATATAATAGAATACACAATGTAACACTGACATCACTAATATCAGCATTTCTTTACAATTGGCATTTTTAATCAATATCTACATTCTTATACATCCTAACATGTTTATCATACACAATGCATCATTTAAGCTTAACAATAAAATAAAATACATAAATACCCATAGTATATCTCCTGAATAGGGTCACATCATCATAATGCATAATAACATGGTTTTGGGATCTTACAGATCCTCAAAAATAACATATGTATCCAAGTATCCAAGAGTCTCTAAAGTCACAACAGAAAATATAACATGGGAAATATAAACTAAATTATGATGGTCTGTGATGGGCCTCAAATTTATGGAATTGATAATTCAAGTTGATCATATTTTACACACAGTTCCTTATATTTGATGTGCACATACCAAATCCACATGTATAGAGATGAATTATGGTTTATAAGTTTTGGACTTTCAAAAATTATACAGTCGGTATATGCTAGACCGAGTAAAGAGTTACCTGTTAGTGAATATTATGCAAGGTTAACTGAGTATCAATATTAACTAAGTGAAAAACTTATGTGTTAACTAAGCTGTTGGTATTTTGTGGTACTCACTGAGTTTGACAGTTGTCATCAAGCTGTGAGTAGGTCGAGCATTTATTGAAAATGTTTTGAGCGGGAATTTGAAAAGGTTATAAATAGACGATGAACTTAGTTCATCTTTCACTTATGATTTCAAAGAGAAAAAGAGTTTCCAGATTGATTTCAAGCAATGGATTTTAAGAGTGCTTAAGAGATTTTTCATAATCTTCCAAGTGATCTTATCGGCATTTTCATGTAAGTACTGTTACTATCAAGCTATTTCATACGAGTATTTACCAGAACCCTATTTCAAGAAAAATGGTGTCTGCATCGAAGGTAAAAAAATCCAAGTTAGTAGAGGAGGAGGAAGTGAACCTTATAGTGTTTGCTACTTGCAATGAACCCTGATACAAACTTCATCCTGAAGCTGCATAAAAAATTTACCAAGCAGGAGCTTTTTCACGCATACCCCCTAGGGCTCTTTGGGTCGAGGACATGAGATATTATATTCACTACAAGATAGGTGAAATAGGAGATTTTGACATGTATTCAGCTTACCAGAAGCTTTGCAGAGAAGGTGGAAGACTGAAACCCAAACACAAACAACTAGAAGTAATAGGTTTAATGAATGCCCTAAATTTTCTAAGGGAATTTAAGAGCGAATGTATTAGGGTTTTTCTACACAAGTTTCATGATGGAATATTGTTGTTAGATGAGCTAGTAGAGATTACCAAGAAGATGATTCATGTGATTACCGATTATCCTACTATTGGTAAGGTGAAAGCAATTCACAGTGCACCAAGAACAGATATTGAGAAGAACACCGGAGCCGAGTGGGATGACCGAGCACTGAAGATCAGTGCAATCAAAGACCTAGAGGTGAAATTTATAAAATTTATCAGTCGTGCAGATAGAATAGTGTGCCTTGTGGACCCATTGACATTGCATACTGAATGGTTAAGAAAGGTTATCATTTGGACCTAGATGAGCTTTTGTTGAAGCAAGTTGAATAGAACATGAAGACAATCCAGTTAGAGAAATCCAACACATGTAAGTTTGGATGCCTGCTAGTTTGCATATTCTTTTATGTGCAACTATTTTTCCCTTCTCTCATTAATATAGAGTGTCCAACTGACAAGCCAGTGATATCACAAATTTTAGATTTGATTAAGGGCTTGGGAAATAATCTTAATAATGTTTTAGATGATTACTTTGAAAAATTTAAAAGTAGAATGAATTCTCAGAGTAGAATTCCCAATCAACTAGTAGAAGATTATGAGAAAGAGATATGTTTTCTTGTGGACACATTGATAAAGCTTGTGGAGCCTAGGACTAAATGGTTATCCCCTATAGGATATGAGATAAACATTGATTTTGTTTCAAAATCAATACAAGCTTTGTTGGTTGTACCAAAGAATGTAAATGCAAAAAGGTTTGGAACATATGAAGAGGCTAAGACAAGAATTAAAATAGGCCTCGTTATCGATAAGATAACAAAGATGTCAAGGAAAATGATGAAGAATCTTATAGAGAATTTTGGAGATGATACTAGATCATCTAATAGTACACCGGTTGAAGTTGCAACCAAAGGTTAGTTACTTCTTACTGACAAACCCCATGACAGTGAATAAACTGAGTCAGATAAAGATGCAGACTCTACATCAGTTTCCCCTTCACCAAATCCAAAGAAGAAGTAGTTAGATGTGCAGAAAAGGGCACCTACAAGGTCTACAACTATAGCCTCACCTCCATTGAAGAAAGGAGTTGTGAATATATCAAGGCCAAAAGCAGTAGCACCAACCAAGACATACACAAAAGGAGGTAATAAATCATCTACTGAGGCCCCTAGGAAAAGAAGAAATTTGATTAGAGGAAAAGATGATTTAGATGATGAAGAAGATGATAATAATCAATTCAAAGTTCTTTGTAATAAAAATCAATCAATTGATGAGGTAGAAGAAGACATAATATAAAATGATGGACTTAGTGATCCTAAAATTAGTTGGTTTGAGCACCTATCAACTGAAGATTAGAAAAAACTTGAAGAGGAAATCATCTAGATGATGATTAGATTTAAAAGAGTCCCAATTGAATTTTCCAAACACTTACTGAAGGCACTAGAGGAAATAATTTCACAAAAGTGGTCCTATGCCTTGAATACTGAGGGATCCCTAGTTTTGGAAATACCACAATTGAATGTTCCTAAAATTGATGAATACATAAGCAAATATTCAAAAAGATTCAGAGTAAAGAATTGTTCCTTGCATATACTTGATGAAAATATGGTAGACATAGATGAGAATAGTCAATTCATCTGGACTTCAATTATACAAGCCTGAGAAGATGCTGAAAAGATGGCATTAGCCATAATTCTCAAGAAGAAATCAAAGAGAAAAGGGAAGGGAATATACACTGATGATGCAGATTTTGAAACCACACAATGAATTGACCTATCAAATATCGAGGTACTTGATACATTAGTTTCCATCGAAGAAATAAATCTTACACAAGATGCATCAAATCAAGCTGAGATCCACATAATAGACAACATTGCACTTGATGTACTCATTGAGGACATCACAAATGGTGATCCCAATGATGGAGCTGAAGATGAGGATGTTACCATTGCTGAGCCAAAAACACAAGATGAGGAACACCTCACCGAGCCAACAATAACATCTCTACCGAGTGAACTTCCCATTCTGATAGTGGTAGTTGAAATACTTTTAAAGGAAGGACCCGAAGGCTCAATCCCCAAGCAACCAATGGATACATTAGGGGATCAAGGAACAAGCACACCTATAGAGACAAATGAGCCTAAGGAAAAATAGGTAGAGACACAGGGCTAGAGTGAGCCTAATCCTACCGAAACAACCACATCAGACACTACATTCAAAGCTCCCTCCATATCAACTGAGACACAGGTTATCAAGGAGCCGAAGAAAGAAGATAACATTTCTACTGGGAAAGAAACACCATGTGTCAAGGTAAAGGACATTGTACCTTTTGTTATGAATTCACCTCAAGAGTAGAACAAGAACAAGAACAAGAACAAGAAGAAAAATAAAAAGAATTGTAAAGGGTCGGTCACTTTAGAGGAAGTCATTGTGATACCGCAATGTGACTTAAGGACCCTAGATGTTGAAGAATTGAGAAAGTATGGGGAACTATGTACCAAGAAGGTAGCTTAGGAGAAGCTAAAGAAAGAGTGTAAAAGAAAGAAAATACTTGAAGATGTAAGACACATCTTACAATAGGTTGTACCTGAGGTACAAATTAATGAAGATACACCATTAATGGACCAAGTTTATACTCTAGTTCAAGAAATCAATGCCCTAGATACAGAAGCAGAAAAGAGAATTTAGGAAAGGGCGGAATCCAAGATACAAGACAAATTATCAGAGAAAATTAGCTAGGAAGTGGCAATAAATAAGGTAAAGTTATCTAAGGTAATAATCAACATTCAATCTATTACTCAAACAATTATTCAAATCTTTGTAAATCTTTGCACTGTGGAAAGTTTCATTGCTGAGGTCATTGAGAAGATAAAATAGCTCGATACCGAAATCCAAGCTAGTGCACAAGTAGCCTTAACCGAGCCTAATGCTTTTAATAAGAATATACTCAAATTTCAAGAACTTAGGTGGTTAAGAGAATATTTGAGGAAGGAGGATAGAATAAGTGACCAAGTCACCGAGCTACAGGCATAGCTACTTCCTGACCTTAAAATAATTGAGAAACATATAGTGAAAGCACAAGCTTTAGTTGCAACACCAGATATTTCTATGTTGGAGAAAATTTTTAACATGCATGCACAAGTCGGTCTTGAGAACATTTCTCTCATAAACTTGAAAGAGGAATGGGAAAACCTCTTAGATTCTTTGAAGAAAACCCACAAGCACATTTTTGATAAACTGTAACTACATATTTTGAGTTTGGCATTAATCTCAAAAAGGGGGAAAACATAATGTATATGTCAAATTGTATAGTTATATGTTAAGTGTACTACATATATAGCTGGAGCATACACCGAGGGGAAGTTATGCAATTTTTACAAAATTATGAAATTTTTTGTCATGTATATATGAAGTAAGGACAGTAAAGGTTATATCAATATATATACATTAAAGATTTTGATACTAATGCCAAAGGGGGAGATTTTTATCTCTATGGAGCATTAAGTATTGTAATTAGTATCAAAGTAGATCAGTCGGTTATCTATGCTCTTCAATCCACAAAAGGAAGAACTACATGCTACACTATGTTAGTTGGTTAGACAAACAAGCCTTCATATCGAGTATTCATAAGGAAGAACTAAGAGCTAAATGGAAATAGGTTTAACTAGCCACTAAAGCAGTATTACTGAGCATCAGAGTATACCAAGCACCGAGAGAGTGTCAGTAAACACTGAGTAAACTAGACACTGAGCACCAATGTATTTGCCGGGTAGTATGGATAATGTTTATTGAGTGATCTAGGAAATGGCATAGTAATTAGTTTTGGCACATTTATCTATGTAAATGGTTACAACAGAATCACAAAATGTTTTACCAAGATCGAGGATTATTTATTATAGATGTAATCATTAAATGTGATGATGATCTCTATGCAATTGTTTGATCTAGGTTATTTTTGTATACCATAGATCTTAGGTTATTTTCCTAAGATGATGTAAACCTAATTAGGTCATGAGGGTTAGGCAGTGATGGAAATCAAACTAGTATTCTATATATTTGTAATTCATGACATTTTGACATAAGTCCTGTCATATGTATGTGAAGGACAAGAAGGAGATCTTGAAGCAAGTAGTCACCTTCAAGACATTAGTTTTTAGACAAGATTGAGCAACATTCAGAGATATTCAATTTATTTAGAATTAGTCAAGGCTACCGAGTAGTACAAAGGAAAGATATCTACACATTGAGGTGATATATATTTGATATTTCATAGATCTATTTCAGACAAGTATAAGTTGTCAATTACAGATACTTTCTATTATTCTCTAATCATTGTAATAGAGTTAGTAAAATCTCTTAACAAAGTAGACCTAACAGTCTTGTTGCAAATCTCTTAACCAAGTACACACTCAAGAAGTGTTGTTGAAATCCTTTAACAAGGTAGATCTAGTCACTCTTATTGTCACTACTAACTGATAGAATATGGATGAAGTGACTGAGAGGGGGGGGTGAATCAGACAACCATAAAACTTGATTATTAATTCTTTGCAGATCCCTTAGGATATCTTAACACTGTTATTTGTTTTGGAACTCGGTAAATAGATTGCAGTAACTTTGAAGATGCAGAAAGTATTATCAATATTATCTTTAGATATTCATCAAAACATGTATATGATTGTGAAAGCAATTAAGAACACAGGAGACACAAGATTTAACGTGGAAACCCAATATGGGAAAAACCACCAATGTATCTAGATACTGATTTTCACTTTTCTGAAGTGATGCCCAGTTAGAAGCCAACCTGGTAAAAGGTTACAAAACACACTGTTAGGTGTGACCTTGTTAGAGGATTTAAAACACCCTGCTAGGAGTGGCCTGGTAAGAGGTCTTGAAAACAATTCAATGGAATTGTCACCTTGTTAGAGGATTTATATTATGGCTGTTAAACCAACTCGGTTAAGAGATTTAGAATTCACTGTTACAATGATAAGAAGGTAACAATGAAAAAGTGACCTGTATAATAATGCAACTGTCTTGCTGATTACAGATCTCTGTTCTGCATAATTCTGATCCTTTCTGATCGAATAAATCTCTGCTGCTCCTCAAGGATATCTGAACATCCTTCACAAGTTCGCATATACCTTTCCTTCTTTTCTTCTGTAAATCTTCTGCTGTATTGTTATTTACTTTTCACTTTTGACCTTTTATTTATATGATTTTGGATTAGTCAAATCGACATTATTTAGTATAACAGTCGGCTGAATTAAGTAAACTCTATTTGCAAAAATCCTTCAAGGGCCGACAGTGCTCGGTGATCATATCTTTCTATAATCTTTCGGTGACCGAGGGAACTCGGTAAACACCGACAATTCTTTACCTTTGATAACCGACTGAACTCGGTAAACACTATCTTTTCTTCGGCAACCGAGTGAACTCGGTAAACACTATATATTCCTGACTGGTAGACCGACTGAGCTCGGTAGAGGCTGATTGCTACGGACTATGACATAGTGTGACATCAAAGACAATACATAATTGAGTAGCAATTTCCTTCAGACAATTGTTTCCAACAATCTCCCTCTTTGGCATTGATGGCAACACAATATGTCATATCATAAGAAATTTGAAAGAGTTAGCTCGGTTTAGATTCAAATCTCCCTCTGTCAGCAAACTTCCTGTATCCTGAAAATTTCTCCTTCTGACTATTTGAAAATTTCTTGAAGTAATAGTAAAGACATAGCAAACACTCCCTCTTTGACAACATATGCCAAAGATAATTCACATATTAGCGGTGAAAATTAATGTACCTCAAGTACTGATTCATATGCAATGATTCCTTTAATATGCTGCATCAACAAGTTGATTTTCAATCATGTTCTGGTTGATGCATCACTAAAAATGTATTTAGTGAGCCTCGGATAGGGGAATGACCCCTAACTTACCTCTTAGATACATAAATGCATCCTTAGGTAATGGTTTGGTAAAAATGTCTGCAATCTGTTCTTTTGTATGAATATATTCTAATCTGATTTCCTTGTCCTGCACCAATTCTCTGACAAAGTGATATTTAATAGCAATGTGCTTGGTTTTGGAATGCATCACTGGATTCTTAGAAATGTTTATTGCACTGGTATTGTCACAAAATATAACAACTGGTTCTTTGATTTCAACCTTCATACCTTCTAATAGCTGTTTAAACCAAACAATATTGGAACAGTTTACTGCAGCAGCAACATATTCTGCTTCAGCTGTGGATTGAGATGTGCAATTCTGCTTTTTACTAGTCCAGGATACCAGTCTTTTTCCAAGAAAAAATGCTCCACCACTTGTGCTTTTTCTGTCATCAATGTTTCCTGCCCAATCAGCATTAGTAAACACTTTCAAGTCTAGATTGCCTCCAAATTTATACCACAAACCATACTCTTCAGTTCCTTTTAAGTATCTTAAGATTCTTTTGATTGCCATCATGTGATTTTCCTTAGGTTTTGCTGAGAATCTAGCTACTATACCGACTGCTAAGGCAATATCAGGTCTTGTATGTACCACATACTGTAATTTTCCAATCATAGATTGGTATAGGGTCTGATCAACTTCTTTTGAATCATCATTTTTGGTAAGTTTCAGTCCAGTACACATGGGTGTACCAACTGGTTTTGAATCTTCCATTCCAAACTTCTTAAGTATCTCCTTAATGTATTTGGATTGAGTAATGTATATACCATTTTTGCTTTGCTGAATTTGAAGACCAACAAAGAATTTTATTAAACCAAACATAGACATTTCAAATTCTCTGTTCATTTGTTCTGAAAATTCTTTGCACTGATCCTCATTCCCTGTAAATATAGTATCATCCACAAATATTTCTGCCAATACAATTTTGTCATCCGGTCCTTCTTTAATATACAGATTGCTGTTATCATTAGCTCTTTTGAAATTAATCTGAATCAAATAGTTATGGAGTCTTTCATACCATGCTCTAGGAGCTTGTTTCAAACCATACAATGCTTTGTGTAACCTGCAGACCATGTCCCTTTTGTCTGGATCAACAAAACCTTCAGGTTGTTCAATGTAGACTTCTTCATCAAGAATTCCATTGAGAAATGCAGATTTTATATCCATCTGATATACCTTAAATCCTTTGTGTGCTGCATAAGCAAGTAGAGTTCTTACACCTTCTAATCTTGCAACAGGAGCAAAAGTTTCTCCATAATCTATACCTTCTTCTTGAGAGTAACCTTTACATACCAGTCTAGCTTTGTTTCTAGATACTTGACCATCTTCATTCAGTTTATTTCTGAATACCCATTTTGTTCCAATTACATTCTTATCTTTAGGTCTAGGTACAAGAGTCCAAGTTTTGTTCTTTTGTATTTGTTCTAATTCTTCATTCATTGCTTCAATCCAACTTTCATTCTCTAATGCATCTTTGATATTTCTAGGTTCAAAATCAGTAAGTAGACATGTACCTTTTAGCTTGCTTCTTGTCATAGTACCATCTGATTTGTTTCCAATGATTTGATCTGGTGTATGATGTCTTCTGACATATTTGGCTAGTATAGGTTCCTTGCCTTTTGAATGAATCATGCTGTTGTCTTCTAGGATCTCTTCTTCAGGTTGCTCGGACTCGGTAGATATTTGCTCGGTAACTTCAGGCTGAGACTCGGTCTGAATTTCTTCCTATGACTCGGTTTGAACTTCTTCCTGTGACTCGGTCTGTGACTCGGTAACTGTGCTTGGCTCGGTAGATATAGCTTCCTTATTGATAGTTGTGTCTGTCAATGTTTCAGGTTCAATGTAAATGAATCTTCTGTAGTTCTCAGGTTCCCTTTTGCTTTCTTCCTCAGTCTTTTCTGCAAACTCATCAAATTTCACATGTATACTTTCTATGACTTTGTGAGTAGATAAGTTCAGACATTTGTATGCCTTGCTTTTGCTAGAATATCCTAGGAATATTCCTTCATCACTCTTCACATCAAATTTATTTCTTCTGGATTCCTTTAAGATATAACACTTGCTACCAAATATTTTCATGTAACTTACATTAGGTTTATAGCCATACCATAATTCATAAGGAGTTTTGAATGTGTCTTTCTTCAGTTGTACTCGGTTCAAGGTATGAACTGCAGTGCTGATAGCTTCCTTCCAGTACTTTATAGCAATGTTCTTTTCTATCATTAGAGTCCTTGCACAATCCATAATAGATCTATTTCTTCTTTTTGCTATTCCATTCTGTTCAGGAGTTCTAGGAGCTGATACCTGTCTTTTGATTCCTCTTTCAATGCAGAAGTTGTTAAAATCATGGGAGATGAATTCACCACCTCTGTCTGATCTTAAGCATTTCAATCTTTTCCCTGTTTCTTTTTCTACTCTTGCTAAGTACCATTTGAACTTTTCAAATGCCTCTGATTTTTCTCTTAAATACATAACAGTCATCATTCTAGAATAGTCATCAACAAAAAGAATAAAGAATTTATCTCCAGTATAGCTTTGTATTCCAATAGGTCCACATAAATTAGTATGCACAATTTCCAAAATTTCTTTAGACTGATAGTTCTTACTTTTGAAACTAGTTTTACTCATTTTGCCAATCTGACAATTCTTACATAGACCAGTGTCAGGTTTCTTCAAAGTAGGAATGCCTCTAACCTTCTTGAATTTGCTTATTTTTATCATGTTATCAAAATTCACATGACACAACCTTTTGTGCCATAGCCAACTTTCTTCTATTTGAGCAATAAGGCATGAATATTCATTGAGATCAAGATAAAATAGGTTACCTTTTGTTTGTTTGCCTGATCCAATGAGTTTTCCTTTTTCATCCAGCAGTCTTGCTTGACCATTCATGAATTCAACCTTGAAACCAGTGTTGATTAGCTGTGCTACACTTAGAAGGTTATGTTTTAGTCCTTCAACCCAGTAAGCATTATCACATATGAGTTCTTTGGTTAATGAGATTCTTCCTTTTCCTTTTATACAACAAGGTTCATTGTTTCCAAATCTTACATTACCATTGTCACAGTCTTCTAGATATTCAAATTTTGTCTTATCACCAGTCATGTGGTGTGAACATCCGCTGTCTATTATCCATATATCATCCTTGCTTATATGAGAAATAAGTGCTATCTTATCTTCATCATCATCAGATTCATCTTTTATAGCAATAAAAACAATTTCTTCTTCACTATCATCAGAATCTTTAGCCATAAAACATGATTTCTTACCTTTATCCTTGTATGATTTGAAATTCTTTTTGCCATAGTACTTGTGACTTCTCTTTTCTTCCTTGACTTGCTTTTTTGGACACCTAGCTGCAATATGTCCAATTTCTTCGCATGAAAAACAAATTAAAGGAGTTTTACCTTTATATTTTCCTTTCCCTCTGGAGTACTTCTTTGCAAGTAATGCTTCTACAATTTCAAGATCACTATCAGAACTTTCTTCTGATTCCTCTTCACTGTCTGTCTGGACTTCTTTAATTTTCTTGTTTTTCTTTAGTGAAACCTTGGCCTCAAATGCTGATTCAATATTTTTGGAACTAGGAACATAGTTGTCATAATTGTCTAATTCAAAAGCTGTCAATCTTCCAACTAAAGCATCCAAGGTTATACTGTGGTTTGCTTCACATCTTCTTTCTTGAATAGCTGATACTCTTATTGCATAGATAGGGAGTAGTGTTCTGAGTACCTTACTTATAACAGTCTCATTTGAGATTGTTCCTCCAGAAGCTCTGATTGCACTTACACTTGCTTTGATTCTTTCAACATATTTTGCAATGTTTCATCTTCCTTCATATTCATCTTGTCAAACTGTCCTCTTAGGCTTTCTGCTTTGGCTCTCTTCACATTTGCATCACCACCATATATTTTCTTCAGTGCCACCCACATTTCATATGCAGTAGTGCAGTCTTTAATATCATCAAATTCTTCATAGCTGAGAGCAGATGCAATGTCTATCATCATGGTGTTGTGAGTCTTTTTATCTGCAATGTCTTCAACAGTTAATGCGCCATTAGGAATCATGTATTCTTCATCAATGTATTTGCATCCTGAATCACCAATGGAAGCCAGATGAAGTCGCATGAGACCTTGCCATGCTGAAAAGTTATCTCTGTTAAGCTTTGGAATTTCCCTCTTGTAAGACATCCTGATCTTTGGCTTAGGTCTTTGAAACCTTTCCTGCAAGCACCAACAACTCTGATACCAATTGATAGAATATGGATGAAGTGACTGAGAGGGGGGGGTGAATCAGACAACCATAAAACTTGATTATTAATTCTTTGCAGATCCCTTAGGATATCTTAACACTGTTATTTGTTTTGGCACTTGGTAAATAGATTGCAGTAACTTTGAAGATGCAGAAAGTATTATCAATATTATCTTTAGATATTCATCAAAACATGTATATGATTGTGAAAGCAATTAAGAACACAGGAGACACAAGATTTAACGTGGAAACCCAATATGGGAAAAACCACCAATGTATCTAGATACTGATTTTCACTTTTCTGAAGTGATGCCCGGTTAGAAGCCAACCCGGTGAAAGGTTACAAAACACACTGTTAGGTGTGACCTTGTTAGAGGATTTAAAACACCCTGCTAGGAGTGGCCTGGTAAGAGGTCTTGAAAATAATTCAATGGAATTGTCACCTTGTTAGAGGATTTATATTATGGCTGTTAAACCAACTCGGTTAAGAGATTTAGAATTCACTGTTACAATGATAAGAAGGTAACAATGAAAAAGTGACCTGTATAATAATGCAACTATCTTGCTGATTACAGATCTTTGTTCTGCATAATTCTGATCCTTTCTGATCGAATAAATCTCTGCTGCTCCTCAAGGATATCTGAACATCCTTCACAAGTTCGCATATACCTTTCCTTCTTTTCTTCTGTAAATCTTCTTCTGTATTGTTATTTACTTTTCACTTTTGACCTTTTATTTATATGATTTTGGATTAGTCAAATCGACATTATTTAGTATAACAGTCGGCTGAATTAAGTAAACTCTATTTGCAAAAATCCTTCAAGGGCCGACAGTGCTCGGTGATCATATCTTTCTATAATCTTTCGGTGACCGAGGGAACTCGGTAAACACCGACAATTCTTTACCTTTGATAACCGACTGAACTCGGTAAACACTATCTTTTCTTCGGCAACCGAGTGAACTCGGTAAACACTATATATTCCTGACTGGTAGACCGACTGAGCTCGGTAGAGGCTGATTGCTGTGGACTATGACATAGTGTGACATCAAAGACAATACATAATTGAGTATCAATTTCCTTCAGACAATTGTTTCCAACACTAACAAGGTAAGATCATCATAAGTGATAAAAAATTGTAGCCTTAACTGACATACTTGATTTTCTAGAGAAGTGAAGAATTTGTGGGTGTCATCCCCACTGCAATTTTAACCTTCTAACAAGGGTTTCTGCATAACCAAAATATCTTGTGTTATGTGATTGAATTATTTTTTGTTATCTACTATTTGTAGATTGAGTATCAAGTTAAAAAAATTTGAGGGCACTGATTCACCCCTCCCTTCTCAATACCTTATCTCCCCATTCCAACAAAAACTAATCTTGATGAGGCTAGCATCGCTAGTTGTAAGGATGAATAATACTTCCTCAATATGATGAAAGTTATCATGGCTTGAGCGAAAGATAAATATCTTCTTGAGCTACCAAAACAAGGAGCACAACTGCCTCCTCAATATAAAGGTCAAGACATCATTTCCAAGGAGGAAGAAACTCCTTTAACACATGTAACCAAACAAATGCAAACCATGAAAATAGAATGGAAAGAGATGAAGAAGAGTCAAGAGAACCCAATCATGAAGTATTATATAGACTCTATTTTCCCATTCCCTTTTGATAAGGACTTGTACTTACCTCCATTCTTGTGAGTGTTGGAGATCCCAAAAATTTAAAAGTACCTTGGGAATTATAACCCTCAAGATCATGTTCAAGAATTATATGCCTAGTGTATGGAATTTATACATGAAAAGAAATATCTTATGAATGTATTCCTCTAAATTTTGGGTGGTCAAGCCATCGAGTGGTTTTGAAAGTTACCCACTAGCATAAAAACTTTTGATGAGATCACTAAGAGATTTTTGTAACACCATTCCTCCAACACCGAGTATCCTATAATAATGACCGATCTATGCAACAAGAAGCAAAAAATGAGAGAATCGTATTTGAAATCTTTCCAGTGATGGAGAAAAGTTTTTTCTCAATATCCACATCTCATTCCTGAGATTGAAAGGATGGATATATTCATCAATACACTAATCTTGGAGTTTCTTTTTCCTATTTAGTTACAAGACCTAGACACCTTCGATAGGTTTGTGATGAATGCACTAAAAATAGAATGTGTTTGTTAAAAAGTGTAAAATCAACCTTTATAAAGAGAACAAGTATAATTCCAGTTCCAAGCACAAGAATAAATACCACAATAAGAACAAGAATGCAGTAAGTGAAGGGGTAGTTGATCAAGTTTCTCCCCAACCAAAACTAGTATTTTTCAATCTGACAAGTGGCTCCAAGGCCTTAAAGATGCTGAGACTACCACCAAGGCTCCTTCCAAAGGAACTAGAAATTTTTTGAAGGAGAAACCTTGGGCTAAGCCTAAGTGTACCTTCACTCCTCTCAAAGAGTCATATGGATCATCACTAAAAACTCTCTTGGAAAATCAACCAATCACATTTGTAGATAATTCTAGGCCATATGATCTAGAATTGAAACCAAAATAGTGGAATGACAATGACTATTCCGACTTCCACAAAAATAAGGGACATAAGACTGAAAACTACATGAGACTCAAGCATGAGATCTAGGACCTCATTGATAATGAAGTGATCATGGTTGAAAATCACACCACAAACACTGATGACAATGCATTAAAGGACCCTTTTCCTAACTATGAGAAAGGGGAATATTCTAAACCAAAAGATAGTGTGTGCATTAATCACACATATGGTACCAATTATAACAATTCCATCAATATGCTTGACATAGTCCCTTATGAACATTGTAATCAAATCCCTCCACATCAGGAAAACAACTAGCTACAACCATCTCTAAATCATCAAATTCTAAACAGATGGTTTCATCGCACACTGTTGGCTACAACATCATTGAGAAATTACAAAATATGAGCACTTAGATATCGATCTTTGACTTACTCAATATCTCTTCTTATCATAGAGAGATCCTAGACAAATCCTTGGCAGCTACCAATGTCCCTAAGGACTTAAACATAGACCAATTCCAATCTATGGTGGGACATTTGACCTCACCACATTACCTATCATTTTCTAGTGAAGATGATAATTCTTTGAGTCACTCGCATAATAACCCCTTGCATATAAAAGTTATGATCCACATGTATCAAGTTAAATGAGTGTTGAAAGATGGAGGCACGAGATTGAACATGTGTACAGATAAACTAGTTGAAAAAATATGATTTTAAGAATATTGTATTGATCCAAAGAAGAAAATAACTCTAAAATCCTATGATGAGAAAGAGAGATCTTCCAAGGGTCTTGTATGTCTACCTATTTGAGTGGGACTTGTTGAAAGAGAGGTCTCCTATTCTATTAGGATGACTATGGATTCATTAGATGCAAGTAGTTCCATCCATAAATGATTAATGTATCAAGTTCCCATTCAATGGTATGAAAGTCACTATACTTGCAGACACTAGCTATACTTGCAATGCACTGAAACAATCTATTGATACACTCATCACACATAATAAGGAATCTTCCACCTCAGAATATGGAAACAACATAATGAAATAAATGGAGAAGAAGATAAAGTTAAAAGATATACAGATGGGTGGGTACATGATTGAACCTGTCCTATCACTAACATCATTTCCCATATCTCCCAAATCTCATGGAAGACCTTCAAAGGAAATGAATCCTACAACTACACCACCACAAGTCATCTATGATTGTAGCTTTATTCAATAAATTATGCCTTTGGAAGATGAGAATGAAGAGAATGCTATTCTGGCATGGCTCTATAAGGGACTTAAAGATAATGAGGTCAAACATTGTCAAATATCCCCTAAAAATTACATTAAGGGATATGACCTAGTATAAAAATTGGGTTACAAAGGGAAAGGACCTTTAGTGATGACTAAAATAGGACTTGTTGAACCACTTCATGCAAAATTCAAGAATCTTAGAGATAAAATTGGTGTCTATTTTAAAGAAGATAAGTTTCATCCCGTCATTGATCTGAGAGGACCCGTATTTGATTTAGATAGTGAAGAAGAAGTTGAAATTGAAGCTTTACCTTTTGAAAGGCTACTGCATATTAGAACAGAGGATCATGATTATCAGGGAGAACCATATCTTCTATAATGATGGAGAGATCTCCATGAGCCCAGATCACCAAGTCCACCAGTAAAAGAATCCTTGGTTTCTCAACATGAGCATGATCTCACCTCTACTCTAGAAGAAGAAGAATTGACCTAAAGACCTATTACAATAATTCCATCTCTTCCATAATGGTGTAGAGACTTCCTTGGATGAAGTCCACTAAGTCTTCTAGTGGAAGAATTTGATACAAAAGGAAATAAAATTGACCAAGGATCAGATGATAGGCATCTTAACTAGGGACATATAATAACTATCACATGTGTTGTATCTTCCCAACTTCATTGATCCTAATGATTTTACCATATCAACACAGGAAGAAGAAATAATAAGACCAATCTAAGAGGAAAGAAAATATGAGAAAAATAATCAAGGTGAGGATGAAGGACCTCCCATGACCCTTGCACAATACCTAGGTAGGTCTGATGATAGCCAGAGTAATTTTCATGAGTATGAATGGGACATAATCTTAGATGCTATAATGGATATCAAAGTGGATGTAATACACAAGTACACTACTAATACAAATATTGAAACATGAGAAAGCTCAAATTCTTGAGACCAAACAAATGATGAAGACCCCTTCAATCCTCCTATAGAAATCATCCCTATGAATACAAGGCCATCTTTTTATAATCAACACAACACTCTAGTTGATCCAACAAAACATGGGTACATTAGACCTCATCCTACGAAAACTACATGGAATTTAAGGGTGTCTAGGATTGACATTGTTGAACAATGAGAAAGCTCAAATGCAAGAGGTACAAAAAATGGGAATCTTGGAGAAGATGATAAATCTTTAGAACCTTTATCATGAACAAATCTGAGGTTCTCTGACCCAAAAACATAGGATATAAATGAGGTAGAGGTAGACACCGAGGAGATTAAATAAGAGTCTAAAAGAGTGTCTACTGACATAAATCTAGAGTAGATAAACAATAGATTCCACTCAAGGTCCAACAATGAGATAGTTCCTTTAAGGACATGGCTTTAGAAAGAAGGTGCAATATATACTAGAATAAGCTAAGAATGGAATCCATATCCTAGAGTTTTACCTAATGAGTTAGGTTCACATGTAGCCAACATGAACTTTGATAACAATAATGAGATTACTTTTGGTCTAAATATGCTATTCCAAAGTGACACTTTAGATCTTGAATCATCGGTCCCAAATTATGATGAACATACTATGAATTCCCTAAAACCATCCAATGACCTATCCCTTATACATCCTGAGTTAATTGACTACATATAAAAAAATGAACCACTTGGCCTCCCCACCTTTCCAAATGACTAGTCCTTGGAATGTTACCTCAATGCTATCAAACCCATTACTTCTTTGACCAATGAGTCTTAGGTGAACATGACTGAATTAGATATCAAGTACTTCAATCAAAAACTAAAAATAAAAAGAAAGAGAGATTCGAAGGGAAAAAACCACATTATCGTAGTTTTATAATAGAAAATAGTAAAACAAAAAGATGCATTCGATGGTGAAAAATTCTCTGAGGTGCCAAAAGATTAGGTACTTGATATATTTCCTAATTAATTTAAAGAGAAACCATCTGATTTGGTAGAGCCACATAGGAAATATACATCAGAACAAGAGAGAATCTGTAAGTGATTCATCTAGCACAATCATTGTCAGCCGAAAAACTTGTAGAATTCACTCAGATTTTCAAAGAGAAAAGGATTAACTTTTCATGGACCTACTCAGATATCCCAAGATTGGAATCATATTTCATAATACATCACTTCTCAATTGCAATAGGAGTTAAGCTTGTTAAAAAAAATCTTCACAAAATGCATTCTCATGTGTCTCTCCTAGTAAAAGATGAGCTAGAAAAAGTGCTTAAAGAAGCATTCATCAGAGAAATTACATACATTGAATGAATCTACAAAATTATGCCTTTGACTAGAATAGATAAGTTCATTAGATTATGCATGGACTTTAGAGATCTCAATTGGGCATGTCCTAAAGATGACTTTCCTTTACCCAATATCGATATGATCGTGGATATGATTGCCTAATATGAGATGTATTCCTTAATGTATGGTTTTTTTTGGATATAATCAAATTAAAATCACCAAGGAAGACCAAGAGAAGACAATGTTTACCTATTCCTAGGGAATATTTTGTTGGAACATCATGCCATTTGGTTTAAAGAACGCATGTGCAACTTACCAACGTGGAGTTACCCCCATCTTCCACGATATGATCCACAAGAACATGGAAGATTATGTAGATGATACCTTTGTTAAAACAAGAAAGAGGCCCACACATCTACATGATCTAGGATAGATCCTAGATAGGATGGAACACTTTAGGTTAAGGTTGAACCCTAATAAGTGAGCATTTGGCATAACATCTAGAAACCTATTGGGATACATTGTCTTGGCCAAAGGAATTGAGGTAGATCTAGAAAAGTGTAATCTACTATTGAAATTATACCACCAAAGAATATCAGTCAAATGAGAAACCTTTAGGGACAAATTTAGTCAATTAGGAGATTCATATCTCAATTAACAGACAAAGAACAATCATTTACAAAGCCTCTTCACAGAGGAGTACAATACCACTAGAATGAAGCATGTGCCCAACACTTTAATCAAATCAAGGAATATTTGGTAACCCATTAATATTGATATCCCCCATCTAGGGTAAGCCACTCATTCTGTATATCTCAACCACTGATAGATCCCTGGGGGAACTCGTTGCACTGGAAGATGAGAACAAGAAGGAATGAGCCATTTACTATATTTGTAGGACTTTGGTTTCTTATGAAATGAATTACTCAATTATTAAGAAATCTTATCTACTAGTGGTATTTGCATCATAGAAGCTGAGACTTTATATGTTGGTACATCTTATAGAGTTAGTTGCAAAAATAGACCCACTCAAGTATCTCCCAAGTAAAGCCACCTTGACTTGTAGGTTGGCTAAGTGGGTTATGATCCTAAGAGAGTTCGACAGTGAATATGTTGAATAAAATGTTATTAAAGGACATGCCACATCAGTTGGTTGACGCTCCACTCTAAGAGAATCAACCTATCAATTTGGAGTTTCTACATGGATCTATAGTGCACATCACACATAGGTCATCGAAGATATTCTTAGATGGTTCTCTCACTCAGCAGGGTTCAGGAGAAGGTGTCTTGTTCATTACTCCTCAAAGTTACTATATCCCTAAGGCATAGAAGAACTATTTTCCTTTCACAAATAACATTGTTGAATACAAAGCCTTATAAAATGGGATACAGATGGCTCTAGAATGGAATATATCTGAGTTACATATCCATGGTGACTCTCATCTAGTGATCAACCAGGTTAATGATGTGTACCAAACAAGAGATGATAAACTAATACCTTATAAGAAAATGGTTGATGATTTCAAGAAGTATTTCACTTTCATTACATTCTAATAGATCCCAAGAACAAAGAACATATTTTCAAATGTAATTTCTACTTTGGGCTCCTTACCTTTGAAAGAAGAGGATTTAGGCTATGAGTTCTTGGTGGAATAACTCTATTACTCTGCCTACAACTCCCCTGATTCCTAGATGATCTATACCATCATAAGCCCAGACTCTTCCTGCTACAATCATGTTTAATCCTACTTTTGAGACCAAGTTATCACATATAACTTAACCAAAAATGAAAGAAGACACCTTATCTTCAACTTCTCCTGGTATGTCATCATCACTAATGACCTATATAGGCGAGGTTTAGACATAAATTTTCTTAGGTGTTTAGAAAAAGAAGAGTTTAAATGTGCATTAGTTTAAGTTCACATTGGTATATGTGGATCTCATTCTAATGGTTTGACCTTAGCTCATAAACACCTAAGACTTGGCTACAATTGGCTGAACATGGAAAAAGAGGCAACAAAGTATGCAAGAGATTGCAAGAAATGCTAGTTGCATCGCAATCTCATACATGCTCCAGTAAGGGAGCTTATTCCTTTTATTAAACATCGGTCCTTCCAACAGTGAGCATTTGATCTCATTAGGAAAATATATCCATCCTCCCCAAATAGACATAAATTCATTAGAAAAACTACAAAATATTTCACCAAGTGAGTTGAAGGTGTCCCACTCACTACTGCAATAGGAAAACAGGGTAAAAGTACAAACCTGTGTCACACTTTTATAAAGGAAAAGGATGACAACATGCAAATTTTTCAACTTTAAAGACATAAAAGTGGAATTTGTGTTTAGAATTTGAAGATAATGTAAACTAATGAAATGTGTGAAATTTGATGAAGTTTATGCTTATAATTTTTTTAAAAAAATTGAACAAAAATTGACATAGTTTTTTAATTTTTGAAGTCCATTTTTTTATTGCTGAAATATGCTGAAAATCTAGGGTCTAGTTCCCACCAAAAAATTATATGCAAATAATCTTTTTTTCCTTCAATTTCAGAATATGTTTTAGATGACATGTATAACTAGTGCATAAAAAATAAAAATTAGATTTTGGTATATATTTTGTCTGTTATAACTATCCAAAGTTGGTATTATCCAAAATTAATAGTTTTTTGTTCCCACCAAATCTACACCATTAAAAAAAAATTATATATTCTTGAAGAGGACTCTCTCCTCTAGTGTTAAATATAAAGTTTAAATTTTTTTGACATGATTTTTTATTTTTAATTTTTTTTGAACGAGCGTGTTGTTAAATGTTAAAATACCTACTTGAAGTATTTTCAACTTATAATATATTATATGAAATAAAAACATAATAAAAATTGCATTACCATAATCTTGACTCTGAGCTCTACAAAATGGCTTTTTTAGATTTTAGAGGAAGGTAAATTTTGACAGAGAATTCAGATCCAGAAGTGAGAACTTCTGAGAGTCACCTTTTTTTGCTTATTTGGCTGCCACATAGGATTCCACATGGGTTCGGGCGAACCTGTTCTGGCCAGAATAGGTTCGGCCTAAATGGGTTCGACCAGAACTAGTTCGGTCAGACCTATGGGTGACCAAACATGGTCCCGTCCCCTTAAATCCCAATTTAAAAAATCTGGTCCCTTTATTATAGATTTTTAATAGTTTTATTTGAAATTTATTAAATATTTTAATTTTATTTGCAAGAATTAAGTGACTTTTATCTTGAGTTCTATTTTATATTTGGGTATTGCATGTTAAGTCTTGATTTAGTGTTTTCAAGTTAAGTGATTCTTTTCTATTTTTCACATGGTAGTTTACCTATTTATGGTGTTGCATGCATTGAAACTCTTATTTGGTTTACTTTATTAAGAGGATTTTGGCTAGTATTCAATATACATGTTTATAGATTTTAGCTCTGAGATTGAATTGGAGGATTGTGAAAGCTTTTAGAAATTTTAGGGTTGTTGGGTTGTTCTTTGCGCAGTTTCTGTCAAGTGATGGTTTAAGGTAGGGTTTGAAAACCTTTTTGGCAATTATTCTTTGGAAAATATTGTCTACATTGTGTCTTCTAGATAGGTTGATGATTTTTCAGTGATTGTATTTTTTTTTCATTGTCCTTGAGAAAATTTGCAAGATTAGATTGTTGTGATTTTGTCAATGATAAATATGTATATATTTTGGTTTCTTATGAGCATAATCTTTTATAGAAATGTGTGATTTTTTCTAGTTAGGATATTCTATCAATCTAAGTATTCAAACCCTTGCTTACTTTCTATCTTTACATGCCTTCAAGAAACCCAATTTGTTTAGCTTTGCATGCTTTTAAGTCCATTTTTTTCCCACCAAAAAACTTGAAGTCCATTTTTTTATTGGAATATTAAATATAAGAATATCTTTAATTATTAAGTGTTAGTATTTATTTAATAGTTAATTGTCATGCATAATTATTAATATTTTAGTTTTTTCAATTTAAGTGATTCTTTTATATTTTCCAATCTAAACAGTTTTTGCAATGGGGAATAAAAGGAATAGAGAAAAAAAAATATGATCGAATAAGGGATGACAAAATGAAAGGTCATACAAAACATAATCAAGATCAACTTGTTGAAGTTCATGAAGAACGTGTCATGCCCCGCAAGGGAACCAAGGAAGAGAACAAATATTCTCTTTGTTAAAGAAAACCTAAGTAATAATTTATGAAAAATTTTGAACTTTTAAAAGAATTATGTGAACCAAACTTAAACTTAGATTCCTCCCAAGGTTCCCTTTTCATTTAAATGCATGATTCATTCAAATCCATTAAGTAAACTAACAACAAGATTTATTTCTCAAAGCAAACTGCATCATATCTTTAAGAAATACAAAATATTTTCATTTCAACTTTCCATTTAAAAATCATCTATATTCCTAAGTATCCTTTATGAACAATATAACTTTTAAAATTTATCCAACTCATTTGATACATTACAAATATACTACATTTGATTTTTCAATAGCTTCACTTAAACAACAAGTAATGAAAGCATGTTACATAATTTGGAATGTTACAAAATCCTTTTCTTTTCCAACATACATCTTAAACATAAAGTTCACATCTCCCTTTCCCTTTTTCCTAAATCTACCCTTTCCAAATACATCATTTTGAATTACATCAATGATTACATTCAACTCCTCATGGGAGGTAACAATAATTTTACATCAAGAGATATAATTACAAAGCCTTCATCCTTCAAACTGGTACATAAGAAAACATGAATCTTCAAACACTACATCCGCAAGAGATACCTCGATAAAATATTTACCACCCAACCACGTGGATACCTAAAAGGCCCACTCCCCTGTGCTAGGAGATAAACACCAAGGTCCACAAAGAAGGAATAGCTAGGCCAAACCTAGGGTTGGGTAACCTTTTCCAAATAGCAAATAAAAGATGATCAAAGTATAAATCTTTCCCCAAAATACTCTAAGGCTTGGTAGAAACTCTAAGCAACAACCTAAGTGAGTGTCATCGCATAGCCCTCACTCCTTGGGTTGTCCTGGTACTAGCCACTTTGGGCCCCGTCCCCAAAGTAGGCACATGCGGGATCGAATGCCTTTCATACAGACAAGCACCATTTGATCGTACCTACGCATAGGTACCTTCTCCCACTCCCATCCATAGCCTTTACTAGCACTAATGGCATGGGCAAGGAACATTTAATATTTTTAATGTTTTAACCCATTCCCATAAGTTTAATTTAAGTTTTCACTTGTTAAATAACTCTTCAGCTGGTTATCTTGGTTCTAACCACTTAGGGCCCCAACCCCGCACTAAGAGCCACTCACTAGGTGTCGTTAGGTTTTCTACCCTTAGCCCACATATCATAATTACATCATACATGTAGTAAAAACACTTTATATAATTCCAACACAATAAGAAATGAACATATTTATAGTTTACACAAAGTTTCATATGTCAAAACACAATATAAAACTTCCCACATGCATTGAAACAACATTCCATAGCTTATTCCAAAAATCTTGGAAAACGTCTCCTGTGCCTGAAATTTGACTAAGTCTGAATTTTAAGAAATTTCAAAATTATAATTTGCATCTTAACTCCTATGAATCTAAAACCTATCCCAAACATCTCAGAAGGTACCTAGACCCTTTATACAATTGTATAAAATCTGAATCCTATTTTCCTCAGTTTATACTAGCTCTTTCAGTTTATACTGGACTGGTCGGTTGACACAGTATTGCTCAGTTGACACACTACCGACCTGGCTCGGTTAACACTAAACTGACCTAGCTCTGTTAGCACACTACCGACCTAGCTCAGTTGACACATTAAGGACCTAGCTCGGTTGACACATTACCATCCTAGCTCGGTTAACACACTATTGACCTAGCTTGGTTGACACATTACCGACCTAGCTCGGTTAACACACTGAACCGACAGGAACTGCAGAAAATGACTGTCAACTTTGTCTTGCGTGTAAAACTGGGCATTATGGGGAGTAAGGTTGCCTAATATGAGCATGACCCATTTGAGATCTCCCAATTTCCCTTCAGAAATGGCCCATCAATCCTCCCTATCTATCTAACAAATGTATTCTAGATCTGGGAAAAGAAAGGTGGCACATAAATAGACATGAAACGGTAAGGTTGCAACAGAAGTTCTAAAATCTGGAAGCATTCATAATACATCCAATGATAGTAAAATACACTATCCTACAAGATCAAAACCACTTCTACCCTCCCAAGGAGGTTTCACCACAGTGAGCATACAAACATTCATAAAATAACTTTCCACAAACACATTCCAAATACACAAAAAATAAAACATATATATATAGTTCCCGATTCTAAACAAAAAGGTAAACAATCATAATCTCATCGAGTAATAGATCATTCATATACACAATCATAGTCATGGGAAGAATGGAGATTCTTCCCAGGTTAGACCCTACTTGGGGTCCTACAGAGAATCGTCTATCCCTTGGTCGGAGACTCTCAGCAAAATTTCCAGCAATTATCCTCCTAGAAAAATACTCCTTTGGCAATCAACTCCAGGCTCTTCTTCAAATTTCTCCTGTAGGTAAGCTCCAAATCCTTTCACCTCCTCTCAGAGAAATCAATAGTCACTCTTCTCTAAACTATAGAAATATCCTATTAAAATTTAAGCCTCTCCTCAAATAAAATTTCCTCTCCAAAAACCCCCAACTCCCTTCACATAGGAAATCTTTCTTGTATATAGAATGGAGGAGGTGTTTGCATGGGTAATCCAACTGGTGCAACCATCCCAACCATCCATCCGTTAATTGTTAAGCTTAAATAATATTATTAAAGCCTTTTCTGGAAAAGATATAACTATACCTATCTATTACCGTAAACAAATTTATGTTTCCTTTACTTTATGGAAGATAATAATAGTTATTATTATTTACAACCATATCATTTAACTAATCCAATTATTCATTAATAGAATGTAATAATTACTTACTCACCAATAATTATATAAATATATGTATGCATATGCATATGTGTGCACCCATATGCCTATGTGTACATATATTATTATTATTATAAATATTATTGCAAACATAATATTATTATTATAAAGCATATTATTTATTTACGCACTTAATCCATATTCTTTACAAAATGCAATAGTGATATATATACAAGGTGAAACATACCACTATTATTAAAATACTTATTATTTTTATTGTCATAGACATTTTGTTACTATGGATATTATAAAGATAATACCATAAAATTCTTTATTATTATTGATATTAAAATCACATATTTCAATCACATACTAACTCATTCCCAACAAGATCTGCTAGTACATAAGTAAATAATAAAGATAAATTACTAAATCATACCCTCAAATTCACATCAATAATCTACTAATAAAATTGAACGTACCATAGAACTACTATACTCAAAACTTCATTCACAATGAATACAAAAGACAAGAAACTAACTACAAGACCCACAAAACCAATAAATTGAGAGATCATCTATTACATTCACACAAGGGACTGACTCGGTACTTCCCACCTAAGGATAAAAGGATCAAAGGTGAAGTTTCTTCATGTGGAACCTGGTGATATCTCCATACAACAACAACGATCGAGGATTTTGAGGGATCACTCAGACCTGTGAAGCCAGGTGGAGATGACACCCGGTACCTACAATCTTGCATCACCAAGAAGAGATACATATACATATGGATATACAAATCAGATATATGCAAGCAGATGACCAGGATCGATACATCGTGTGGACCTCAACTAAGTGAGTATTTACGACTTCATCCTAAGTCATGAAAACACATCAGACACATGTCCATGAAACATAAAACATCATGATAATGGTTAGATTCAAATCCTTGGGTTAGATCCATTTAACATATATAAAATAGATGGTTTTCTAATCTCATAAGCATATAAATAATAACCATAAATGAGCATATCCATCATATCATCATCCATAAAATATAAATGCAAATGTATAGTCCTAACCATAATAAAATGTCCAAATTAGAAAATTTCAAGTATCACCATAGGAGAGGTATTACAAAACGTAATGATATTCAAAAAGATGCAATTCAAGAACAGGAACAAATTGGTAGTTCTAGAGGTGGAAATATATCTTTTGGCATGGGCAATTTGATGGAGATGAATGAGGATTCACTTTTTAGTCAAATTTCATCTGCAAAAATGTTATCTAAAAGTACAATTAAAACACATTGCAAACAACTTTGGGATGAATATTTTAAAAATAAAAAATTATTGTTGGAAAATATCAGTTATTTGTTAGGTTATTTAGGAAAAAAGAAATGACTCTTGTTTTGGAGTTCTTGGGTGTTGATAACAAGAAAAACTTAGAAGACAATGTAAATCAAATAATAGTTAAAACATTTCAAGATGCATTGAACGACATTAATAAGTCAAGTCAAAGAGCTAATTTAAGTGCTCCATGTAGAGCATTGATGACTACTTTATCTAGTAGGAGGTTGATACAAAGAAAACAAGTACATGCAATTTCTGATTTACTGAATGTATCTAGAAAGAATGTTCGAAGATATATCAGGAAGAGAAATATGTTAGATGAAAACATTGAAAAGAATTGGATAAATATTTGTAGACTTCCTCAAAAAAACTAGTCATTGCAAACAAAAAAAACTAGTCATTGAAGATGCAAAAAATCTGGTCATTGAATATTGGACCACTCACTCTCATGTTTGTTCTAATAGAAGTGATACAATACAAATGAAAGATGAAGAGAATGGTATAAAAATTGCACATCCAAAAATTTTTATAGATACAACACAAAGTGAATTATTTGAAGCATTCAAGAAAGAATTTTCAAATGTGAAAATATGTCAAAGAATGTTTGAGAGGTTGCTCCCTTACTTTGTACGCATAAATAAGGTTCATGAAACTTGTTGTTGTCAAAATCATGTTGATTTTTATCTATACTTGCAATCATATAAAAAATTTATGGCAATTCTTAATTCAAATATGGTAATCCCTAAAAGTACAACACAGTTTGTGAAGTCTATTTTATGTGATAAATTAGAAGATTCAGATGAGTTCAAAGTACAATATATAAAGAATGCATGTAGTGATTGTGGAGATTTGCATAATTTCCATTGTAAATTGAGAATATTAATGTTTTAACACCATTTTTGTGGAAAAGATTTGAATATGAGACATATTGAACAAAGAGAGGAGATGAATCCAAAAAAATTGTTTTGAAGGAGAGTGAATTTCCCTACCTTGAGTTTATGATTAGATTTTGTACTCTAATTTATCCACATATCGAGCATTGTCATGGTGCATGATGGCAAGATAAACAATTTTGTGATTCCAAATATTGTTTTCCATGTGGTTGTATTCTTTAAATTGTAGATTTCTCTGAGAACTATACATTTTCCCCTCAAATAGAGCTTCAAGCTCAATATTATCATTCTGAGCAGGTTGCAATATTTGTGCAAGTGACCTATAGACATGCACAATATGATTTGGATTAGGTAGAAAGTACCGATCTAAATGAATGCATTATCATCAAGGAGATTCATTTTTATATCAGTGATGATAAGGTTCATGATAGGAGCTATATGGCTCATTTTTTTGTAATGTCTTTTAAAGATATTGTGAATCATGGGATAAAGGCTTCACAATACTGGATTTGGTCTGATGGTTGTGCAAGTAAGTGTATAGATACTTCAATTCATTTTCATTATCATTTAATTACTTGTTAAATTATTAAAGGATGACATGTATATATGCATGTACAACTTAATTTTCTAGGACAATTTAAATCTGCAAAATCCTTTAACTGGCTAGCCATACAACATGCTAGACACAATGTTAAGTTTCTGTGGAACTTATTTGAAAGTGGACATGGAAAAGGAGAGCACGATGGAGCAGGAGAGTGTGTGAAGTGTGCACTTTGCCAACATGAACTTGCAGGTACAAATGGTGTTCAGTAGTTAAATATATATATAGATAAATTCAAATAATATAATTTTAGCTCAGGTCCATTTTCTTTAAACTAATAATTCAGAAATGTACAGGTAACATGATAGAGAATTCAAAGAAAATTGTTGAATGGTGTCAAAGTCATTTTGCTCCTCGGGACGCCAAATACAACAAACATTATTTTTGGAAAGTGAAAGGTAATTTATATTTTGTTGTAAAATTGTAAATTAAAATTTGATTTCATCTTCATCTATCTTTTCATAATTGTTGATCTAAAAATGTGCAAATTTCATTTCATATGTGTAATAGATATAGAACGATCTAATGCTTACAATTGTCAAAGAATTGTTGGTATTAGAAGTTTACATTAATTGATCACTATAGGACAACACAAGCCACTTTTGATTCAAGTAAGAGAAAAATCATGTTTTTGTGCTCATTACCTTGAGGACAATCCATTGAGTAAATGTGAGAATATTGCAAATGGATATGTTTCACGATGGGATATGAAGGAGTTAATCAGAATACCTCCTTATGAAGATTATGACATTGACATAAACATTCATGATCCTATATATTTAGCTGATTATGAGCATGTTTTTTATTTAGTTGTTACAGGTGAGTGCACAACTACATGTTCTTTTATTTAATTTTAATTTATCGTGCAAGTTATGTTTAATTTTAATAGAATCCATTTGTATAGGTGATATTTTTGCTGTAGTTTTGGATCCTGACAATGCAGAAAGTGTAGATTATTATCTACTAAGATGCATAGAAGCAAAATACAAGTTGATAGAAGAAAGTGTAGATGATGATGGAAAGACATATCCAACCATTTCAGTTGTTATTGAAGGAACCTATTATCAAAAAAAAAAAGGATCGACAAAAATGTTGTTCAATTTATTGAATACATGTGTGGCCAAAAAGTTTCACATTACAATCACTTGGTTATAGCAACAAAGTTGCAATTTGAGACATTGCCAAACAGAGGACGTGGCAATCAAAAGTGGAGGTTGTCTATTGAAAAACATGAAATTTTTTTAGAGATAATAAAAGATAGAGAGGATCCAAACTATATGTATTAGGAGCTTTAGAATAAACTTCTTTTTATAGCTCTTGTACTTTTATATTCAAACTCTATAGTTTGAACTTTCATGTTTGAACTCATATATTGTATGTTTTTATGTATGTTAGTTAGTTACTTAATTGTATGCTTTGATTAATTATGTAAGTTAATTATGTTAGTTAGATTACTTAATTATGTTAGTTACCTACTTAATTAATTCATAATTGTTAGTCAGTTAGTTATTTTAATTGGTAATTGTTAGTTAGTTAATTATGCTTTTGGTAATTATGTTAGTTAATTATACTTTAGTTGATTATGTTAGTTACTTAATTAATTGGTAATTGTTAGTTGCTTAATTAATTGTATGCTTTGATGCATTACCTCCCCTTAAGTCATTAGTTAGTTACTTATTTAATTGTTTTTTACTTCCATGACATTAGTTATATTACTTAATTATGTTAGTTACCTAATTATGTTAGTTAGATTATGTTAGTTAGAATAATTAATTATGTTAGTTACCTACTTAATTAATTTGTAAGTGTTAGGACCCGTTAATTATGTTAGTTATTTATGCTTTTGGTAGTTATGTTAGTTAATTATGCTTTATTTAACTATGTTACTTAATTAATTGGTAATTGTTACTTACTTACTTAATTGTATGCTTTCATGCATTACCTCCCCTTAAGACTCCCCTTTAGACATTAGTTAGTTACTTATTTAATTTCTATTTACTTACATGACATTAGTTAGATTACTTAATCATGTTAGTTACCTAATTATATTAGTTAGATTACCTAATTATGTTAGTTAGATTAATTAATTATGTTAGTTAGTTATGTTAGTTTCCTACTTAATTAATTGGTAATTGTTAGGACCCATTAATTATGTTAGTTATTTATGCTTTTGGTAATTATGTTAGTTTTTAAATTAATTGGTAATTGTTACTTAATTAATTGTATGCTTTGATGCATTACCTCCCCTTAAGACCTCCCCTTAAGACATTAGTTAGTTACTTATTTAATTGTTTTTACTTACATGACATTAGTTAGATTACTTAATTATGTTAGTTAGATTACCTAATTATGTTAGTTAGAGTACTTAATTATGTTAGTTACCTACTTATTTAATTGGTAATTGTTAGTTACCTACTTAGTTAGAGTAATTAATTGTATGTTTTGATGCATTACATCCCCTTAAGACTTTGTTTATACATGTGTAAAATATAACAAGTATATATGAAATGTCACATGTCTAAAATATGAAATAACATGTATATATGAAATGTGACATGAAATATCTAAAATAACATTAGTACTGTTAGTACCTTGACAAAATTTCATGGCTATAGCTTTTTCCCCCTAGTCTTTGCAGTTGTTTTTAGGTCCCTGGTATGAACCCTAAGCTTAGAAAATTTAAAAACTAGCTGTTACATTCAAAGAGCCCTTTGTTTTGCCCCGACCTTGTTCTAATTTTGTGTTACTTTATTTAGGTCACTTAAGGGTCCTAATTTGCATGTGCTTAATCATTGTCCCCTTTGTCGCATGATCACATGAACCCTTTTTATGTTATGCGATCTTGCGACTAAAGGTTTTATACCCTTGGCGGCCTTTAATTTTCCTAAGTCCTTAGTGCCTAATTTTTCCCTAAGCCTAAGTCTCAGCAATTAATTTCTCCTATGTTCTGGCTTAATATTTCCTGGGACCTACCTTCTGACACTATCTTGATCCAACGGTTGTCGCTAGAGTGCAATGGTTTTGTCAGAGGCTTGCGATCTTCAAATGACCGTTGATTCTCCTTTTGGTAGAGCTTCTCAAATAGGTGTGTCTGTTGACCCATAGGTACATATGGTGGCATTTTATTAGTCCATGTATTAACACGGTGGCAGTTGTTGGTGGGACCTGAGTTGTGGGCTTGTCAGAGGGTCCTGACGTTGTCAAAAAATCTATGATGGGCGCATGATCTTATGGGATGTAATAGAGGCTTAAGATCATGTGCCGACCATCGTTTCTATTTTTTTAGAGGTGATATTGTGCGGTGGGTCCACATGCCAGGTGTGCCAATTTGGAGGTATTTAATTTGTCCACATAGTGTGATTGGATATCTTGTCACTGGGGCCATGTTTTTTGAGGTTCAGTGGGTTCTGACCCATGCAGTGCATTGACGGTTGGCATGTAATCTGATGGGTTTTTTCTGACACTTGCTAACTTAAGACAACCATTGATCTCTTTCAGTGTCAGAGGGTTGTTAGGGTAGAATGAGATTCTTCATCCGATGGTTGTCTCATGATCTGAAGGAATCGTGAAAGTCTATGCAAAGATGAGACACCCGTCGATCTTCATGTGCAGGCCCATTAAAATTTCCTCAGTCTTTTGGTGATCCTGATAAATTTTTAGTGGTTCCAAAAATTTTCAATGCTTTTCACTCATTCACAAAATGAGATGGCGATATTCTAAAAAGGCTGGCGATTCAGGGAATGTGTATTCACATGATCGCTCAACTATTTGGCAGATAGATAAAGTTCTTTGTGAACTGACGAAAGCCTTTTGTCGCCAGTTCACAAGATGTAGCTAGGATGAGTTAAAATCCTTTGGTTTCCAGTTCACAGGGTTAAGTGGTGAGTTAAGATTTTATTTCATGAATAAGAAATGCTTTGTCACATGTTCACTAGGACTTAACCTGAGGGTGGCAGTTGAGTTAAGGACTTAAAGCCTGTGAAATATAGGAATTTGATGGTCACAACTTAAAGATAGCTCAGATTTAAATATTGACTACCGATTCATTGCAGGCTCCATCAAAGTGACCATTATGATTCAAATTCAAATTTTTGAGGGTTTCACAGTGATAGAAAGGACCAGAATTGAATGCTTTCATAGCTGGATTTGAATTTTTTGGTGGCGCTTGCTATTGCAATGTGGTCTAGGGTGTGCCATGATCATTTGCAGGGGTCTGTACTATGTTTTTTTTGCTCGAGGCATGTTGCAAGTGGCTGAACAGGTTGATGTATTAGGCATTTTTATGGTTCTTAGTACCTTCTCAGTGAGATTTATCATGATTGAGGATCACTCCAAGATCTGTCTTCTCCTAGTTGCCTGGGTTTCTTCCCCTATAATAAATTTGTGACCATTTTCAGTGGGTTGGGTGGTTGAAACCCTAACCCTAGTCACCCAAAGCTTGATGCATCCTCTTTGAGGATTCCAAGGTGACTAGTGGTGGTATATATTGTAGCTTTTTTTATTTAGTGAGGGTTCCAAAAACTTTTCTTTTGGTCCCTAGTTGTTGTTGATGGTATTATACTAAGCAAGGAGAGCTTGGATTTTGGGTCTGCTTCTTTCGCATTTTGTTGTTTGATAATGTATTGATTCTGCAAGTCTTAATGAGAATATAGTTGAATTCTAATCTCATAGTGGTGTATGTCTTTTTGTTTTGTTCTTGAGCTGATATATGTTAATTTCACAAAGTGGGTTAGCATATGGTAAACAAAGAGTATTTTGAGATTATCTTTGAGTTCCTAACAAAGTTAGGATTAAAGTCTTTCCAGTAGTCTCATTAAGGTCATGGCTTGATAAGAATTTGATGTCTCGATATGTGAGTAAGAGGGATAATAGGCAAAGCACTTATCCTGAATTCAAGTGTGTTTGAGTTAGGGTCTTCGGTTGATGTATGCTATTGGGTGACTCTATGCCCTGGTTAAGGCACTAATCCCTTCTCTAGATGCAGTCCATCATCATCAATCACACACACACAAATTAAATGATAAAATCTTAAATCAATTAGTAAGGAGTATAGTTGTATATTGTTTTGAGACTCCTTTGGAAAAGTGAGGCAAGGGTACGCCTACCTGAACATTAAGGCTCAAAGTGTAGGAGGATCTCAGTGTTGATCCTTGTTAATTGGCCCTCTTCCTTGTAGACTTTGGAGTGGTGATAGAGTCAAAGTTATATTAAATTTATCCATCAAAGTATAAACCTACAAGTTGAAGATCAAAGGGAACTCCCAACAAAATGGTGACTCTACTGGGGAGAGATTGGAGATAAAAGTTTGCAAAGTTTACTCTTGTTTTCTTGTTGTATTCAGTTAAGGATTTCCCACTTTGGTGGGTGGTTACTCAAAAGGGGTAGAACTCATTTCATACTGTAAATCATGGAAAAGAGAAGGAATACTAGGTCCTTTTTCAGAAAAAATCTAGAGGTCACTCTGGAACAATTGCCTGGATAGGAGAAGAAGAGTTGGATCAGAAGAAATGGTGAGTCTACTAGTGCTCCCATAAGGGAACAAAGAAATACTAGAGGTAGAGAACCACATGTTTCCTCAAGTGAGGAAGGTTCACAAGATAGAGTTTCTAGATTAGATGGTGGTTGCTCTGAAGATAAATTTTATGATACCTTGGAGGATGTATTTAAAGACAAGGGTCCATTGCTTGCAGGTAAGGATGAACAAGCAAGAGAGATGGGTTCAGAGATTGATTTAGATCTTGATGAGGATAATTTTAGAAGGGAGCCCATGAGACCAAGGAAAGTCCATTTCCCATATCAAAATCTCACTAATATGGATGTATCATCAAGTTTTCATGATATTATGATAGACCCTGATGATTTAAATGCACTTAGGTTGGAGTTGGCAGAGTAGGATGCCATACATAAAAGGTTACAAGAGGAGAGAGAAGCTGAAAAGGTGAATGCTCTAATAGAAAGATAGTCTCTCCTTAGGAAGATTAATGAAATGAAGGAGAGAAACAAGATGCTTGCTTCTACTCCTAGGGTGTTGCAGCATGATGTTTTTGGTGATCTTGAAGCTCTAAGAAGTGAGCAGGAACATTTGTTGCAAGACCATGAGTTTGATGAAGAGGGCCCTATGATCAGACAAGTGCAAAGTTATGCTCCATTTCCTAAGGGTAAGAATGGACATGAGATCACTAGGCCTACTATGGTTATTAATGAAAAAGGAAAGTAGAAGATGGTGGGTGTCCAAGCAAGCAAACTAGTGACAATACTAGGTATCCCACCACCTAAATCAAATAGGGAAATAGAGATAGAAAGAAAAATAAAAGAAGATGAGGACCTTGCAAGAGAATCAGAGAGGGCTGAAATTGAAGCCTCCATTGTAGAAAAGAGAAGAAAGATCCAGTTCTTGAGGGCTTCATCAGCTAATGTTCATGGCCCTTCTGCTACTGAACTAGGTAAGCCATCTATGAACACTATTGTTCCACTTAGCAATGCTACTACTAGTAATCTAATTCCTAATGTATCTACCAAATCATTTTTTGATCCTAATAGATAGTCAAATAAGCAAGCGGATGGGAATGTAGATAAAAATAATAATTCTAGTGGGAACACTAGTTTAGGATTTCAAATAAGACCTATGCAATTAGAAGGCTATACAAAAATTAGTTTTGATGGGATACTAGGCTACCCGAATGCTTTTCCAAATGATATAAGAGATAAGGTACCTAAGTTTTCTGGTAATAATGCTATTAGCTATGAGGAGCATCTTAGGCTATTTGTTGATATGCTTAATGATTATGAGGTAGAGCATGAGGATGTAGTCATGAAATTATTTGTTCAATCTCTAATGGAGGATGCTAGAGATTGGTTTAAGAGATTTCCTGATAAATGTATTGATACTTGGGATTCCTTTGGGAGATGTTTCAAAGAGTAGTATGGTGATAGGCCTAATGCTAGTTTCATGTTTAATGAATTCAATACCATAAGGAAAAATTAGAATGATTTTGCAGTCGAATTCAACATGAGATTTCAGAAGGGTATGCATAAGTTGTTCCAAGTTATGTGGTTAGATGACAATGTCTATCTAACCACATACTTCAATGCATTTGATGGAAAGATGGGATACTTGTTGAGGGAAAAAGAACCAATAACTCCTAGAGATTCTTTTAGGATTGCTATCAATATTGAGAACAATATGAAGATATCAGGAAAGTTGGGTGGGAAGAGAGATGACCCTAAGTTGTTTGGGGACAAGAAATACAAAAAAGAAAATGATAGGAATGTTGGAACTAGGAGGCAAGAGGAAGATAAATTGGATAAGGTGATCAATGCATTGAAGGATTTGAAGGTACCTACAAATAGGAACATCAGTGCTCCTACCAATGAAAGGCCTTAGTTCAACAACAATTTCAATAAGTAGAATAGATTGCTGAACTACCCCTACAAAAACCAATGGAAGGATGGCAAGCCTGTTGTCCCTACTACAAGGAATAACAATGATAGAGGTGTCCTTGAACCTCTACAAAAGGCTTCAATAAATGTCATCGAGGACATACCTTGGTGTGTTGCATGCTAGTCCCCTCATTTTGTAGAGCATTGTGTGGTTGCACATTCTATGGCTGCAAATCAAGATTGTGGTAGTGAAGAGATAGATCAAGAAGAAGATCAAGATGATGTTGGATGCAACATGGCTACTTCATATCTAGGATATGAAGATGATTCTGATTTTGATGAAGAAGTAGATGTAAATGTGAAGAGACACAATCAGGCCCATTTTCATCAAGAGGTTTTTTCTGATAGTGAAGACATTGATAAGAAGACATGTAACATGAATTCTTCTTTTGAGCCAGTAAATTTGAGAAGACCTTCTAGGGAAGAGATGGATAGGATTATTGCAGAAATGATTTCCCAAGTGCAAACTCAAGGCATGGTGGCAAGGAATACAAATGAGAAAACTGCAGGAATGTTTATAAAGAGTACCAACTCCAGAGAGCCTAATGAGAACAAATCAAAAGGTGATCACATGGTGAAATTCAAGAATGTAAAAGGTAAGAATTGTGAGCCTAAGGGAGTTGGAGTTGAAAGATTTTCTAGTGAAATTGAGAAGCCAGTTAACACAATGGCTAAGGTTGAAAAAATGAGGGTGGCCAATACACCTAATGTATCAGCTAAGCAAAAGGATACTAAGGCTATGCAGATTGAGATTCCTCATTCTTCTCCTATTGATATGTTATCTATATTGTCCCAAATTATAGTTAAGGTTCCATTGTCAGAATTGTTGAGGATCCTCGAACACAAAGACATAGCTATTGCATGGGTAGATAATGTTCATAACCATGATGTTGCATGCAATGGATCTTAGGATAAAGCTTTGAAAGGTGTTTCTACTTAGGGAATTGTATCTCAAATTCCTCCTATATATTTGGATAGTTCTATGAATGCTAGCCTTGAAAACATTGATCCATTCTTTTTAAGTGTCCTTGTGAATGGAATGAAACTAAGAAATTGTATGATTGATAGTGGTGCCTCTAATACTATTATGCCTTTCAAGATTATGGAAAAGTTGGGCCTTAAAGTTGATACGGTTCAAGGTAGATGTTGTGCAATGGATTAGAGGGAGGTACTAGTCATTGGGACTATTAATGCAATGCCATATAGGCTGGCAACATATCCAGAGAAAGAGTTAACAATGAGTGTTTTGGTGGTGGACATCCCTCCTCATTATGGGATGCTACTATCTAGAAGGTGGAGTGCCACCATGGGTGGAAGTTTACAGTGTGATCTGTCCTATGCCACTTTCAAGATTGATGATCAGTTTGTCAAGATTGAGCAAGAACCAAGAGTATGCCACATGATTGAAAGAAATATTAACAATGAAACTACATGTTTTGTGGATATTGATATTGATGCTTTTAGGTAAGAGATCTTTGTACTTGAGAAGGAACCTATTTTTTCACCTATCTCTGTTGAGGTAAGTGTTGATTCTGTGAAGGGTGATTTGTGGGTAATGTACTTTGATGGTGCAAATTTCAAAGATGGAGTAGGAGTAGGTATTTTACTTATTTCTCCTGGTGGAAACACCTACAAATTTTCTTTCATATTGAATTTCTTTTGTACCAACAATATAGTAGAATATGAGGCATTGTTGTTAGGACTGAGGTTGGTACAAAAACATGGTATTAAGTGCTTGAGTGTTGTTGGTGATTCTGAGTTGGTGGTGTCCCAAGTCAGGTCGGTATATGCTTCCAAGAAAAAAAGATTAAAACAATATAGGAATGCGGTTTGGGATTTGATTGAATGTTTTGATGTCTTCAATATTGAGTGGAAGGATAGGAGTAACAATAGGATGGCTGATTTGTTAGCCAATATAGCAATCAATCCACTAATATTACTTTTGCTGGTATCTCTAAAGTTGAAATTCAGGCTAGGCCTAATATACCAGACAATGTTGAGAATTGGCAAGTTTTTGATGATGATAATGATATCTTGAACTTTATGAGTTGTGAAGATCAGTATCATGGTCAGGAATTTAATTATGCAGCCTTGGTTGAGTTAGTAGAAGGAAGGGAGGTTGTCTTTGGCAATGAAGTTATTCAGCTTAGAACTAACAAGCCAAGGGGATTGTTGTTTTGGAGACTGTCTTTGATAACTAGGATAGAGTTCAAAAGAATATTAAAAGAGAGGATCATGCTGATCTAGAGGAGATAAACCTTGGAACACATGAGGCATATAGAAGGTGTACATTAGTAGGGACATGTATCACAATGTGAGAAAATCTCTGATTGAATTATTGAGAAAATTTAGGCATGTTTTTGCATGGTCATATGATGACCTAAAGGTTTATAGAGAAGACTTGTTTCAGCATATTATTCCATTGAAAGAATATGGTAAACCTTTCTGGCAAAAACAAAGGCCTATAAATTCCACTTTGGCACCCAAGATGCAAGAAGAGTTAATGAAGCTGAGAGATGCTAGAATTATCAGGCCTACAAGGCATTCTTCTTGGGTGTCAAACCTTGTTCTTGTGAGAAAGAAAAATGGTGACATCACGCTTTGTGTGGACTTCAAGAATTTGAACATCAACTCATTAAAGGATAACTATTGTCTACCCAATATGGAAGCTATGTTGCAGAGAGTAACCAGATCAGAATTGATGTCTATGATGGATGGTTTCTTTGGTTACAATTAGGTCATTATAAAAGAATAAAAAACAATTCAAGACAACTTTCACTACACCTTGGGGGACATATTTTTATGTGAGAATGCCTTTTGGTCTCACAAATGCTAGTGCTACTTTTCAGAGGGCAATGGATGTTGCCTTTTCAAATTTTATCAATGATTTCCTTGTTGTTTATCAAGATGATTTAACTACCTATTCCAAGAAGGATGAAGACCATTGTACTCATTTAGAGAAAATATTTGTAAGGGCTTTGGAGTATGGCATTTCATTAAACCCAAGGAAATGTGCATTTGGTGTCACTAAAGGTAAGTTGCTTGGCCACTTAGTTGGGAAGCAAGGAGTGAGAATTGACCCTGAGAGGGTAGCAGCTATTGATAAAGTTCAGAGACCAAAGAATGTTAAAGGGATTCAGTCCTTCTTTGGTCAGGTCAATTTCTTGAGGAGATTTGTAACAAACTTTGCAAAGGTCACTAGACCTATTTCTAGGATGTTGAAGAAGGGATCTGCAATCAATTGGGAGGGTGAGCCTGATGAGGCTTTCAAAAACATCAAGCAGGCTATCAAAGATGCACCAGTACTTAAGGCACCTGATTATAATGTCTCGATGCACATCTTTTCCTTTTCATCTTTTCATACTATTGTTGTAGTGTTGTTGTAGAAAAATAAGGATGGTTTTGAGTAGCCTATTGCATTTTTTAGTAAATCTTTGTAGGCTGCTGCATTGAAGTATGACATAAATGAGAAACAAGTATATGCACTTGTGAAGGTAGTCAAGGCTTTTAGGTGTTAATTGATGGGGATAGTTGTGATTGCTTTTGTGCCAAGTGCAGCTATGAAGGATATTTTCTCACAGCAAGAGGTGTCTAGGAGAAGATGCAGATGGATCAATAGGATCCAAGAATTCAATATTGATATCCAAATTACCAAGTTGGTTAGAGGATAGGGATTGGAAAAACTAATGGCTCAATCCAATCTTGATGCTAATCAGGTAAATCATTCTGAAATTGATTATACATGTGACATGGATGATTGTTTCTAGTATCAAGATATTATTTACTATCTAAGAAATATGAAATGTCCAGATAACATGAATGATAATCAGAGGAGGACATTAAAATTACAGGCCATCAAGTATGTAATTGTGAAATGCAAATTGTATAGAAAGAATTTAGATTGCATACTTTTGAAATGTGTTGATGAAGATTAAGCTAACAAGTTGTTAAAAGAAATGCATGTGGGATTTTGCGGTGGACATTACATGGGTAAAAAAAATACTCATAAAATCTTGAGAGAAGAATTCTAGTGGCCCACAATCTTCAAGGATGCAGAACAATTGGTAAGGAGGCGTGATGCTTGTTAAAGGTTCTCTAGTAAGCTTAAATTTTAAAGCAATGTTCCATTAAGACTAGTAGAGGTACAGGCTACTTTCCAACAATGGGGAATTGATTTCATAGGGGAGTTACCAAACAAATCAAGTGGAGGACACTCATGGATCTTAGTTGCCACTGATTACTTTACTAAGTGGGTAGAGGCTATACCTACAAGAAATGTAACCAGCAAGGTGGTAACTAATTTTCTATTGAATAATATTGTTACAAGGTTTGGGTGCCCTGAAAGAATAGTAAGTGATAATGCCATGTGCTTCAGGTCTGCTGAATATAAGGACTTTTGCAAAGGTTTAGGAATTCAGATTTATAATTCCTCACCTTATCATCCACAAGGAAATGGTCAGGCAAAATCTACTAATAAGAGTTTGATTAAAATCCTAAAGAGGATTCTTGAAAAGAATAAGAGGGCATGGAATTCAAAGCTGCCATTACCTCTATGGGTTGATAGGGTAACTGTGAAGAGGGCAATTGGTTGTGCACCATTTGACCTAGTATATGGAATACATGCAAGGATGCCTCAGAATACTTTATTGGAAATGTATAAATTTGTGCAATTATATGATGATGACATAGATGATGAGATGCAATTGAGAATTGAGGATCTCATTAGGTTGGATGAGACTAGAAGAGAATTAGTTTCTAGAAATGCCAAGTTGCAGTTACAGGTTAAGAATTTGCATGACAAGAAGAGTGTTGAAAGAAGGTTTGAGCCTAGTAATTTGGTACTAATTTGGAATGCCAGACTAGAGGATAGAGGAAAACATGGTAAGTTTGATCCCATCTGGCTAGGGCCATATTTAATTCATGAAAAATGGGGCCAGGATTCATACATTGTGAAAGAACTAAATGGTGAAGTTTAGGAATTGCCAGTTCATGGACAATTCTTGAAGAAATACTTCAATTGAAGGTATTTTATTTCCATGAACAGTAGTTAGGTGTGTACATTCTGTAATTTCTATAAAAAGTTGCTTGCCCCTATCCTGTTTTGTCCTGGTCTGTAAGGTTTTGGTCCTGTTGCTCCCTATTGTCAATTTTTTACAGTGGGATGGTCTACTTTAACCAGTGATTCTAAGTCCTTGCTATACCTGTAGGAGGCATACATCCCCAGATAGAGCCACTGTTAGTACCTTGAAAATATTTCATGGCTGTATCTTTTTCCCCCTGGTCTCTACAGTTGTTTTTAGGTCCCTGGCATGAACCCTAAGCTTAGAAAATTCAAAAACTAGCTGTTACATTCAAAGAGCCCTTTGTTTTGCCCCGGCCTTGCTCTAATTTCATGTTACTTTATTCAGGTCACTTAAGGGTCCTAATTTTCATGTGCTTAATCATTGCCCCTTTGTTGCATGATCATGTGAACCTTTTTTATGTTACGCGATCTTGTGACTAAAGGTTTTATACCACCGACGGCCTTTAATTTTCCTAAGTCTTAGCAATTAATTTCTCCTATGTTCTAGCTTAAAATTTCTTGGGCCTGGCCTTCTGACACCATCTTGATCCAATGGTTATCGCTAAATTGCAATGGTTTTGTCAGAGGCTAGCAATCTTCAAATGGCCGTTGATTCTCCTTTTGGCAGAGCTTCTCAAATAGGTGGGTCCATTGACACGTAGGTACATATGGAAGCATCTTATTGGTCCATGTATTAACATGGTGGCAGTTGTCAGTGGGACCTAAGTTGTGGGCTTGTTAGAGGGTCCTGACGTTGTTAGAAAATCTACGATGGGTACATGATCTTATGGGATGTGCTAGAGGCTTAAGATCATGCGCCAATCGTCATTTTTACTTTTTCAGAGGGGATATTGTGCGGTGGGTCCACATGCTAGGTGTGCCAATTTGGAGGTATTTAATTGGTCCACATAGTGTGATTGGATATGTTGTCAGTGGGGCCATGTTTTTTGAGGTTCAGTGGGTTCTGACACATGCAGCGCATTGTCAGTCATCATGTAATCTGATGGGTTTTTTTTGACACTTGCGAACTTAAGACAGTTATTGATCTCTTTTGGTGTGAAAGGGTTGTCAAGGTAGGGTGAGATTCTTCATCTGATAGTTGTCTCATGATCTGAAGGAATCTTGAAGGTCTATGCAAAGATGAGGCAACCATCGATCTTCTTGTGCGGGCCCATTAAAATTTCCTTAGTCTTTTGGCGATCCTGATAAATGTTTGGCAGTTCTGACAATTTTCAATGCTTTTCACTCATTCATGAAATGAGATGGCGGTATTCTAAAAAGGTTGGTAATTCAGTGAATGTCTATTCATGTGATCGTTAAACTATTTGGCAGATAGATAAAGTTCTTTGTGAACTGATGAAAGCCTTTTGTCACCAGTTCACCAGATGTAGCTGGGATGAGTTAAAATCCTTTGGTTGCCAGTTCGCGGGGTTAAGTGGTGAGTTAAGATTTTATTTCATGAATAAGAAATGCTTTATCACATGTTCACTAGGAGTTAACCCGAGGGTGGTAGTTGAGTTAAGGACTTAAAGCCCGTCAAATACAGGAATCTTATGGTCATGACTTAAAGATAGCTCAGATTTAAATATTGAC
>BSBK01002735.1:417500-420000 GCA_027943335.1 Chamaecyparis obtusa | reverse complement strand
CCTGATAGGGTCAAGTTTGCGAAGGCCAGATTGAAAGGTCATGCGAAGATCTGGTGGCAAGAAATTCAATTGTAGCGAAATAGAAGAGGGAAAGATAAAATCACAAGATGGGATCAGATGGTGGATAAATTGAAGTGACAGTTCATTCCTATTGATTATGAGCTTGACCTACTAAAGAAAATGCAAAGTTTGAAGCAAGAAGGAAAATCTATTCAGGAGTATACAGAGGAGTTCTATCGACTCCTCATCAGAACAGGCCATGCAGAAGCTGATAAGGAGAAAGTTGCCCGATACCTTAATGGGTTAAGGCCAAGCATTTAGGAGGAGTTGAATCTGGTTCGAATGAACAGTATTGAGGAGGCATACCAGTTTGCCCTAAAAGTAGAGGAAAAGCTAAACAAAAAGTTTGAGAGTAGAAAAAATGGAAGAGGTCATGGTGGAAGATCTGGCAGACAGTCATATGGTGGCTAAAATGAAGATCCAAAAAAGAAGGATGAGGCCAGTAGCAGTCAGAATCAGAGAGGAAATAATTACAATCGTTTCCAGGATCAGAGTAATAGATATCAGAGAGGAAGAGGAAGAGGACAAGGATCTGGAAGAGGAGGCTTCCGTGGAAAATATTTTCACTATGGAGAAGAAGGTCATAGTGCATTTGAATGTCCTCAGTGCCAAGGTAGAACAAATAGGAGAAATGAAGGCCGGGCCAGAGTTGCACATGTAGATGAAGATGCTAGATCATCAAATTCTAAAGATGATAAAAGAGAAGAAATGCTAATTAATAGAAGAGTCTTGATGAGTGGTGAGAATGAACCTGAACAAAGGAGGAGCCGATTTTGCACTAGATGCAAGTGTGAGGGTAAATGTTGTGATGTGATTATCGATAGTGGAAGCACTGACAATTTTGTGTTAGAAGAGATGTTGACAAAGTTGAAGCTCAAGAGACAAAAACACCCACATCCATATCGGATTGTCTGGGTGCAGGATGACCACAAGGTCATGGTCAGTGAACAGTGTCTGGTAAAGTTCAAGATCAACGGTTACCAAGATGAGGTACTATGTGATATCATCTCTATGGATGCATGTCATATGTTGTTGGGTAGACTGTGGCAGTTTGATAGATGTGCTATACACGATGGTCGTGCGAATACCTATTCCCTGACAAAGGATGGAGTGCGACATAAGCTAAAGCCATTGAAGGAGACCGAAGAAAAGGTATGTGATAATGCAAGAATAACATTTGTTGATGGAAGAAACTTCCTAGATGGTATGAGGCATGAGCATGTGTGTTTTGCTTTAATTTCAAAAGTTAGTAAAGAAGAAGTAGAGGATGTACCTGTAGAGGTTGCAAATTTGTTGAATGAGTTTCAGGATATTGTATCTGATAATGTACCTGATGGATTACCACCGGTAAGGAAGATTAGTCATCAGATGGATTTGATTCCAGGAGCTAGTTTTCCAAACAAGATAGCACACAGAATGAAACCAGTAGAAAGTGAAGAGTTGAACAGACAAGTACACGAGTTATTGTAGAAGGGGTTGATTCAAGAGAGTCTGGGTCCCTATGCTATACCGGCAGTATTAGCACCAAAGAAGAATGGAGAGTGGAGGATGTGTACAAATTCTAGAGCAATAAAAAAGATCGCAATCAAGTATAGGTTTCCATTGCCACGAATGGATGATATTATGGATTGTTTGAGTGGAGCTGTGTATTTCTCAAAGATAGATCTGAAGAGTGGATATCACCAGATTCAGATCAGAGAAGGAGATGAATGGAAGAATGCCTTCAAGACAAAAGAATGACTGTATGAGTGGTTAGTCATGCCTTTTGGGCTAACCAATGCACCGAGCTCTTTCATGCGGCTCATGAACAAGGTTCTGAAAGAATTTCTAGGTAAGTTTGTCATTGTTTACCTAGATGATATTTTAATTTTTAGCAAGACATTGGAGGAACATATGATGCATATTCGTATGGTGTTTGAGAAGTTGAGAGATGAGAAATTGTTGATTAATTTGAAGAAGTGCAGTTTTGTGAAGAAAGAGTTAGTGTATTTGGGATTTGTAGTTTCAGCAAAAGGTCTAAAAATGGACCCAGAGAAGGTACAGGCTATCCTTGAATGGCCTATTCTCAGGAGTGCTACTGAGGTAAGATCTTTTCATGGTTTGGCTAGCTTTTACAGAAAGTTTATCAGAAATTTTAGCAGTATTTGTGGACCCTTGACTGAAACAATGAGAGGGGATAGAAAAGAGTTTAAGTGGACTAATGGGGCAGAAAAGAGTTTTCAATTGTTGAAACAAAAAGTTACAGAACAACTTGTTTTAGCACTTCCAAATTTTAATAAGGTGTTTCAAGTAGATTGTGATGCTAGTGGTACTGTAATAGGAGCTGTTATGAGCCAAGAAGGTAAACCTATTGCTTATTTTGGTGAGAAGTTAAATGATGCCAAGAGAAAATATTTTATTTATGATCAGGAATTTTATGCTATAGTTCAGGCATTGAAAA
>BSBK01002735.1:342500-412500 GCA_027943335.1 Chamaecyparis obtusa | reverse complement strand
TAAGAAAGACACCTATGTTGGAAACTGCAATTGAAACAATTATTGTGTTTTCATTGATGTCAAACCTTAACTGGTAAGACTATTTCTACTTAGGAAAGTACTATATCTATTTGAGTGTTGCTAAGGGAATAGGCAAGGATGGTAACAATAGCACCTAAGGAAAGGTTGAGTTATCTTGATACTGTAAAGTGTACTTGATTATGTGGTACAATGATGAGACACTATATTGTTTATCTTAGTAATATTGAATACTAAACTTGTAGGCTTGACCGAGAAAAAATGGAGAAATCATGTTCAAGCCGAGTAATGTTAGTGTCGACCGAGTGAGTATATGCAGAACAAAATTCTAGTATCGACCGAACATCAGATAATTGCCGAGGAAGACAGTGTAAGCTGAGGAAACATTTTTTAGTAATGACTGAGCTTTCTACATGAAGACCAAGTAGTTGATCACAGTATTGACCGAGCATCAACATTTTTATATTTGAAGAGAATTCAGATTTGAAGCCAACATTGTTGTATTCTTGGATTATGTAAAACATGTTGACTTTGTTTATTGATTGTTTGAAAGCATTAAATGCATTGAAAAATGTTTTACTATAAATCTTTAAGAGATTTGAGATATTTCTAGAAAAGGAGCCAAAGAACATAAATCGGGTAGATTTAATGAATCTAACCTAACCCTAAGATCTACAAAGGAGATTGAGTGACAAAAGATGAGTTAACCTAATTGAGGAAGTATTAAGGGAACCTAAGCATTAGGTATGTGTGTGCATGGGTGAAAAGAAGATGTTGGAAGATCAGTAGATGTTATTGACTGTATAAGTGAACAGGCTGAAGGAGAAGTGGGGTGATTGCTTGAAGAAAAGTTCTAAGTAGATCCGAGATGAAAATGGCAAAGCTTCAAAGTCAGTAAACCAACATTTGTGTACAGAATTTGGATCTGATATTTGCAAAGTGAGTTGTATGTTTTGCAGATCATTACTGTTGCTACTTTCTAACCATTGTAACAGTCAAAATCCTTTTAACAGAGGTTGATCTAATAGTCATATGTTTAAATCCTTTGAACAAGGTTGCATTCTAATGGAATGTATGTAAGTCCTATAACAAGGCTCACTTTTAACATGGTGATTAAAATCATTTAACCAGGTCACACCTAACAATGTGTATTGTAACCTTTAACAGGGTTGGCTTTTAACTGAGCTCACTTCAGAAGAGTGAAAATAATAGTAGCATGTTACAAAGTGGTTTTTCCCAGATTGGGTTTCCACTATAAATCCTAGAGTCAATGCTTGTGTGAATGTTTTGGTTTGAACATGTCTCTGTTTTACAAGTTAGATATAGCTAGGTAGTGGACTGCAATGTTATATGTTTCTATTATTGAATTAGTAATGACCGAGTTGGTTTTGGTTGTTAGATCTGATTTAGAGAAAAAAATTTCAAGTTTGTTTCATACATCAGGACCTAAGAACAATTGATTCACCCCCCCCTCTTTGATGTTCTAAATCATATTAACAACCTGTCCATTTATGCATTTTTTTCTCCAACCAAAAACCATTTGATGAAGATTGCTTCTCTACTAGCCTCCCATAGCTTTCATAACACAAAGACTGAGCTTCGATGTTCGACTGATAGGAAACATGTTTCTTCACCACTGGTATTTCATCTTCACTATTGGCATCTTATACACAAGATTGTATCTTACTCTATACTTTATGTGATGTTTGATTGACAAAAGCATCAGAATCTTGATCTTCTCAAAATTCTCGATGAAAACTGAAAGGATCGGCATGGGAAGTGTTCCTCTTCATGTTTTGGTTATATGCGAAGATCATTATACTCGATCTTAAGTGGAAATATCCTGATTAGTAACTTTTTTGAAATGGGGAACTCTTTCTCTAACCTTGTCACACCTTAACTATCCATCGTGCATGGGATAGCATGTGTACAATCACATCTGAATCATCCCTGACCATTATATCACCTACAGTTGATGGGGTGAAAAAGAGAGAAGAATATCTAGTTCTTATCTCCAAATACAACTTTGGGAATTATTTCATGACATGGGCATCAATTCCAGCTTTAGTACAATCATAGGGTAACCAGATAGCACCTTCTACAAGTGATGAATATGATCCATCTGAAAGTGGAATGAATGGAATCATAGAGAGATCACTAAGGTAGTCAGATTCTTGATTCACATCAAAGTAGGCATTGGGTTCATTAGGTTTATGCCTCAAGCAATCATGAAGAGCAGCAAGCAACGAGCCTAACCAGTTCAAGCCCAGGTCCCTTAAGTCATCCATATTATTGCAAAGATATTTTGGCATCTCAATTAAAGTTCTTGGTCCAAACACATGTACACTTAACGCATTTGCTAATGGATCTGTAACACCCCATAAGTAAAAATCTAAATAAATGACAACCAAAAGTAAATCCAATGAAATAACCAGAAAAGCACAATTTTTTTATTTATTTAACAAGATACAAATTAGCACCGAATTACAACTTAACTGACTTAATCAGTTATTTAAATATCCAAGGTAATCAATTACATGAGAGTATAACAATATACTCAACATTTAATACATATATCCTAAGAGTTCCAGAATATATCTAATTGCCCATAGCTATCCTAAGCACTGTTCTGATAACAAGTAACCAGGTAATAATCTATTTTCCATAAATCTTTACAGCAGCTAACCATTCCCCCAAAAACATTGTTTTCCTCATCTAGAATCCTGAAAACACCAAAATAGAAAACAACCACAAACAAACAAGGCTTAGTCAAAAAGACTAAGGTGATGTGTAACACCCCAAACTAAAACCGAATAACAAAATACGTTTAACTCAAACAAGGATACTCAAATAAATACCGAATAATTTTTTTTATACTTCATAACATATTTCCATTACATAATAACTTTTACAATCAGGTACTGAAGTGTACTCTTAAAAGTATAATTACATTTCTGATAATTACATCTGATTATATGAATATACTCTTCTATAAATACAATAAGAATTACAAGCACAATCAAATTGACAACTGATTCAAATCAGATCCAAAATTATTTTATAAACAAGAATCAAACTACAATCAGTCCTCAATGTTTTATCAGTAGAATACTCTTCCGAGTCCTTCTACCAATTCTTTATTGAACCTAAAATCATAAGCAAACACAACCAAAAAATAGGGCTTAGTCACATTGTCTAAATTGATGAAACCTCCAGTAAAACCTGCATGTTATACTTAATAACAGTATGATAAACATGTAATCCAAATAACAGATATACTAAAAGTACAATTTTCTTTTCACAATCAGATTTAAAGCAAGTACATAATTTCTTGCAATCAGATATGTAGAAATAAACTCGCACAGAATATGCCAAGGTAATGATCCAGTAGTTCATGTGTGTCAACATAAGAATCTACGTTCAGCCACTCATAGGATTCAATATGTTAGGTGAAACCATAATGTTCTTATCTTGTTATATGAAACCCAACCCATGAATTTTAAATATTACCACTTGATTAAATAACTGTCATAAACTTTCCCATAAGGATCTAGACTAGTGTCGGAGGGCATCCGACAAAATAATTCTATCACCACAAGTTACTCAATTTATAACAGCCACCCAATCTAAAGGATCACACTTGCATAATCTAAAAATACACATGATCTAACTGCTATTGATTGAAATGAACTACAGAATTCAATTTCGACTAAACAGTTATTTCCATTGCATCAATAATAAAATTGAATCCACAATCTGGAAATCGATATAAAACCATGTTTCCATATTACCATTCCATACTTAACTAAGCATCAAATCTTATGGCTGAATTATAACCATAATTCTAATTCCATCATAGAAACATCAACACATCTGAAATTTAAACAAAATAAATAATTTCTTTCACATTGAAATCTTATCTTCAACGAAATGAAATAAAACTATTCATAATTAGACACCATCTGAATTTTACAGAAATTTTCCACAAAACTCATTACAAATAACAATTAAATAAGTTTGTTGAATTATAACAGAATATAAAATTAAATTTACTTTACACTCTGTACTGTTATCTATAAGTTCATATTCTTATATTCACGATAGCATACATATATGTATATATCATGACCATATATACATACATGTATACCAACATGCATATAACCATATACTCTCATACATAACATTCTAGAATGCTAAGTAAATTATCTACTTTTACCATTAACATAGAATGTAAGAAAACAAACTACACATATAACTATACATCCTAGTAATTTAGAATTACATAAGGAATGTATCAGATTATAAGATTGTATTTTCAGACTACAGTCCGAATACAACTAGATTAATCTTATTCTTAATTTCATACCAAAGTATTAATTTATATTGTTTATTTTAAATGATACTACCATCAAATCTTTAATCAACCTACTACATACTATCGACACACACATATTTCTAATCATATATATAGGCAACTATATTATGCTACTCCACATATATAAATATAAATATAAATATAAATTTCTCTCTGTCGATATCGACATAAAGTCAACTTTTTGAAGATCTTAATTAACACACAATCTAATAAATCATTACATATTAATAAGTATATATAACTTATTCCCCTAACAAACTACATTATAGACCTCACAAAGACTCGAACTGAAGCCTTCATAAAGTAAAATCAATAACCACAATGTATCTGTTTATTACAAAACCATCATTGTCAGTAATTATTTCATATGAAAAAGATTTCGCAATACTCTTTCTGAAACAAAGCACTTAAAACTTCCCTCTAAAGACCAAATGACAATACCCATAAATGAAATAACATCAGACAGAGCCCCATCTGTAAGCTCCTCACATTCAAACATATTAATAGATCATACCACAGTATCCCTTCAAGTCACGACAGGAAAGTGATATACAAAAAAAATAAAAATTCAAAAGATTCATACCAACCTCGACATGACACCCTTTTATCTTGACAGACAAACCCGGATGCGAAAGTAAAAATGATGAAAGAAAGACTTCAAAATAATGATTCCTTGTTGGCATTAAGCAGAATTGCCACTAGTGACAACACTTATTTGCATTCTGGGTACAAACCGAGCAGACAGTACAAACCGAGCAGAAAGTGCAAACCGAGCAGACAGTGCAAACCGAGAAGACAGTGCAAACCGAGCAGATAGTGCAAACCGAGCAGACAGTGCAAACCGAGCAGACAGTGCAAACCGAGCAGACAGTGCAAACCGAGCAGGCAGTGGAAACCGAGCAAGTTAGTACAAACCGATCAGGACAATGTAAACCGAGTAACATCTTGTCTACCGAGTCACCAGTACTTATCGAGTTCAAAACCTATCGAGTGATCAGTATGAACCGTGCCTTCACTTTTACCGAGTGCATGACGATGCCGAGTAATGCAGTGGATGCCGAGTATCAGAAAGTCACCGAGTCAGTTTGAAGGAACCGAGTAACCATATTTGGGCTGACTTAGTAGCACTTATGTTTATTTGTCAAGCCGACTGTGTAATTGTAATTGTAATTAATTGTTTAAGACCTGTATATAAGCAATGTTGTAAAAAGATGAAATGTATCAAGGAGAATATATGTGAAAGAAAAAGAAAGGCGGAAATAAGCGAATTGTAGAAGGCTTCAGAGGTATAAGGTACAGCAAAGACAAATTCATCACAGAAGGTGATCAGTACATCAGAGAATCTCAATCAGCAATCCAGTTGCAAAGCAGAGATCTACTGTTTCATTCTAACAGGTGAATTAGTACTAAATCCTTTAACCGGGTAGACTTAACAGTCTTTGTAAAAATCTTTTTACCGAGTGCATACTTCACTGTATGTTTGTAAATCCTTTAACAGGGTGGATTTAGCAATCCTTATTGCTCCTAACAGGGCAGATCATCAGAAGTGATCAATTGTAAGCCTTAACCGGCCAACTTTATTCTGCAGTATTAAAGCTTTGTGGGTTTCATCCCCACCCCAGTTTTTACTTTCTTTTGGAAGGTTTCTGGGTAACCAAATCTATGTGTCATTATTGTGAATGCTTTCAAGTTTCATGCTTTCTGTATGCAAAGGTTAAAAAGTAAAATACATGTTAAAATTAGAAGAAAATTTGGAGTTACTGATTCACCCCTCCCCTCTCAGTAACTTGGTTAATTCCTGAATATTTCCAACAATTGGTATCAGAGCTGCATTGGTTCTCAAGACAAAGCTTAACTAGCTTGAGCAAAGATCCAGGACAATGGAGGTATTCAAACTGAACAAGGTGATTGAAAATGAAAAGCTAGATCTGGAAATGGCCATAGCTAAACTCAAAGAAGCAAAAGAACATCTTTCCCAATCCCTAAGGAGAAGGAAGGAACTTGCAAATCAGATGAATGATCAAAATTACATTGAAGAAAAGATTGAAGATCTTCTTCCCTCAAATAACTCAGATGAAGCAAACAATGCTATCAAAGAACTCCTAGAAAAGAATGGGTCTCTGCAGGAAGAAGTGAGAAAATTGAAAAGAGAACAAGAACTACACTCTACAAGATTCTGTGAGATCTTGGAACAAAGAAACAAGTTGAAAGATGAATTAGATGGAAGAAACATTGAAGTCCAAAACAAAACCCTTCAGCTAGAAAATCTAATTGATCAGATCTCTCATGCAAATGAAGAAATTCTAAATCTAAGATCAGAAATAGAAAACACAAGAGAAGAACTAAGATCTGAAAAGGAAACCAATCTAAGATTGATGGATGACCTAAACGCTGAAAAAAAAATCAATGAAGGAATGCTGAAAAGTCAAGAAGACTTGAATCAGCTGTATGAACGAAATCTTCATAGGCAAAAAGGAAAAGCAGGACTTGGATACAAAGAAGAAGGCGAATCCTCTAAGCAAGGTACTCAAAGAAATCAAAAACCTACTTGTAATCATTGTGGTAAAATAGGACATACTTCAAATAAATGTTGGAACAATGAAAAAGCAGAATTCAATGGAAAATGTTATAGCTGCAATCAACCCGGTCACAAAGCAAATGAATGCAGGGAAAAACCTAGATTCAGAGGTAATTGTCACAAGTGCAACAAACAAGGTCACAAGGCATCCGAGTGCAGATCCAAGACATTTAATCCAGCAGAACAAATTGTGAAAGCAATGTTTGGATGGGACTACAACACCTGGTGTAGATGTCATTACTGTGGAGAATATGGACACATTGGCATGAATTGCATAAAACATCATCTAAGGAAAAGAGATACTACCATAAGATGTTTCAAATGCACTAAACTCGGTCACATAGCCAAAAACTGCATGAATGCTAGTGAAATTGAAGAAGGAAAGAAGAATGAAGCAACTAAGGTCAGGAAACAGGTGAGACAAAAATGGATTCCTAAAGCTACCGAGCAATCCAGTCCAAGTAATGGAATGGATGGCTCTACCGACTCAAACTAAATTTCCAAGGAAGCACTGGAACTGTACTCTCATAGATCAATCTCAAGCAGTTCCAGAACCGAAATTAAAAGAAAAGTCTAAATCAGCATGCAAGATGCAGTGAGATCACAGGGAGGTCGGTATAGTCTTCACCGAGCAAGGTCGGTATAGTCTTCACCGAGCAAGGTCGGTATAGTCTTCACCGAGAAAGGTCGGTACCTGTCTTTACCGAGCAAGGTCGGAGCATTATGAATTCTCGAGTTCACCGAGCTGCGAAGTCTTTTTCGAGCAATTAATTCTTGGTGGGTGACAGTCTGTCAGAATTCCTACCCTAATTTGAAATGAGCATTAATGACAGAATTGTAAACAAAAAGCAAGTAATCAAACTCATTCTTCACCGCGAATCTTTAGCACTTTGAGAGCAGAAAACTTCAAGGGCAACCCGGCGATTTAATACTTTTGCGAAAGGAATTTTCTATGAGCTACCATGGCATCATCCAACACTTCAGCGAAGAAAGGATCTGATATGTTAGTCCAAGGGGAGTGGAAAGCACCAGATTTTAAGATCGTGCCCGCTATTGCAGCAGCCCTAGATCCGAACGGAGCTCAATCTTAGATTCCTCCTAAGGTACTGCTTGTCAACGATATCCGTAATCATTTTAACTGTTCAATTCAAGAAATGGGAAACCTAGAACTAGACATTGTGCGTGAGGAACTATGTGTGGATGGTATTTTGAAGCCCGAGCACAAACATCTGGAAGATAAGGGTTTAGTTCACATTGCACATCTTCCTCGAAACTTTCGAGATAAATGGGTTAGGTACATTCTCAGCTGAGTACACGATGGCAAGATTTGGCTTGAGCAACCTATTGAGATCACAAAGAAAATGATTCAACAAGTCACCGGTCTTCCCATGTTGAACAAAGCTAAAACTACCAAAACCCTAGGTCGGACAGAACTAGAGAAGAAAACCCTAGCCGAGTGGGATGGTAGAGGCATGAAAGTTAGCAGCATTACCGACGCCGAACTGAAGTTTGGTACACATATCATTGCCCACAAGATTTACAGTTCTAGTCGACAGAACAGTGTCTCCTGTGAAGCTGTTGACCTAGCATACAAAGTGGTCAAAAACAACTTAACATTTGACCTAGCAGACTTATTGTTGAAACAATTTAACAAGAACATGGAAAGCATCAAAACTTCCAAAAACAATCCATGTAAGTTTGGATCCTTGTTGGTCTGATTATTCTTCTATGTTCAGAAATTCTTCCCTTCTAAAGGAAAAGTTGTATGGAGAAAAGATGTGCCAGTACTTTATGAAATAAATGAATACATCGCAGAAATGGGTGAAAACTTTGAAAGCATCATGGATAATTATTTTGAGTCTTTCAAAGAGAAAATGAATGACAGATTCCGGATTCCACAGAAGTTGGTGGAAGATTACAAAGATGACATCTGTTTTATGGTAGATTGTGATAATGTGTATATTCAAGCAGTTAAACCGAGAACTGTATATGTAAAACCTCCTCCTTATGAGGTAAATATTGATGAAACCAAGAATATCATTGAAGCTCTTCTAAATCAGCCTGTCAATCCCAAAGCTCCATATTTTGGAACATATGATGAAGCTAAGGTGAGAATTGAACTAAGCATAAAGCTTCCACAGGCGGTAAACAAAGGAAAGAAGAGGATAGCCAAAATGCAAATGATAACCGAGAACAAAGAAGAAATAGATGAAAAAGAAGGAGAAAAGGATGAGAAAACGGAGGAACCAGAACCTGCAAAGAAGAAAGGAAAAGTTTTCATCACTAAGGCATCTGTGCCTCCCACTGCTGTGTTTACAAGGAGAAATACAAAAGACAAGGCAGACAAGGCAGAAAAGGCAGATAAAGACATAGTATTCAAAAGGCCTCCTCTAAGCCTTCAAGAAAAGCTCAAACTCTTTAGAGATGGATCAGGATCTGGAGTAAGTAACATAAAATCCTTGAAATATGAAACCAGATCGGAAGCAGAACAGAAGGAAATAGAAGATGCTGTTGTTGAGAAGATGGGACAGTGGAAATACTCTCCTGAAGAAATTACCCCACAGATTCCAGCAGTTCTATTGAATCCAATAAAAATGAGATGGAGCAATGCAAGGCAAACTGTGATAGACATATTTGATCAAAACCTGAGACAGTTGATGCCAAGCTTGAATAATGATGAAGTAAAGAAGGCACTAAAAGAAAATGAAAATAAGATGACATTGAAGTTCAATACTTGTTTGATTTTGATCAACAATATTGAATCGGTTGTGAAGGCTGCAAAAGCCACATGGAAGAACATATACCACCTTCACCAACTGAGCATTGAAACTGTAATAATAAAAGATATTGAAGATGACAGCGATGAACAAGAAGAAGACACCGAGGTAGATGATACTGTAAGGATAGCAGCAGAAGTCATTGCATCCCTTCCTACCTCTCCAGTGAAAGTCTCTACATCCAGCCCTGAGACACCTTCAAGCATGGTTGTGACAACTTCCACATTTGTCCAATCATCCCTAGCAACATCAGAGGCAGCTACCATTTCTTCTACCGAGCTGCAGTCTCCTGTACCAGTAAGTTTTCCAGCTTTTGAATCTTCAAGTGTAAATATTTTAAGTTCTCCAGTAGAAAGTATACCAGTATCAATAGCCAGCCCTACTTTATCTACTGTCACTACTACAAGAGCATTAAGTACAGATAAGCCTAAGGCTCTACCGAGTATAAAATTTTTGGGTAAAAATATAGTTGAGGATATAGACCTAGATGAAGAGATAGAGATTCCTACATTAGATTTTGCAAATCTCTCAGCAGACCAGATGTAGAATATAGGTGAGATCCTCCAAAGGAAAGCAAAACAAAAGAAGCTTAAAGAGGAGAGAGACAAGGAGTATCAAATCATCAAGGATGCTAAGGACATTTTGTCTGATGCACTAGGCATTAAAGTAGACTCCTCCCAGCATGTTTTGTTACAATTAGCAGAAGCAGTTGAGAAATACAATGAGGACTCATCCGGGACAGAAAAGTTAGTTGAAAGAGCCGAGAAGAGATTCAACAATAAAGTGCTTGAGCACATTGCTCAGCACATAGCTATTAACCAAGTGGAATTGTCTTCAGTTTTGTCTAACATAGAGTCTATTTATTCGAATGCTACCTCTCTTTTGGCCAGACTATGCAATTTTGCCAAGTTCACAAAGGATGTTAAAGATAAAATGAATAAAATGGATGAGGATATGAAGATCAGCATACAGAAGCTGCAACTTGAACCAAGTTCAAGCTCTGCTCATCACATGAAAATTTTACACCTATCTAATATGCAGTCTGATCTACTGAAAGAAGACTCAAGGATCCGGTCCACACTGCTAGACATCCAACACATGATCCTTCCCATCATGAATACAATGTATAAGCACATTGAACATTCTAGAACATTGATTCATGACAATCAGTTCTCTATAGCAGATCACATGATTGAACTCTCTGCAGAAGTCCAAATTGCTATACAAACATGTAAAATCCTGCAAGAAAGTTGGGACAGAACCCTGGCACTAATAATGAAGGTACATTCTGATTTCTTATCAAATTTTGGATTCTCTCTGTAAATAACTTGTATATGCACCTTTGGCATTATCGTCAAAAAGGGGGAGATATGTATAGAAGGAGAGATATGTATACTGTATAGATTTGTATAAGAAACAGTTAGCACATTGAAAGGGGGAGACAATGTATAAAGCCCTATAACAAAGACAAATTTTGAAAAATCAAAATAAAACTCAGCATGATTCGTGTATATAAATTTTGGCCAATAAGTGTTTTTGTCACTAATGCCAAAGGGGGAGATTGTTGGCATTAAGCAGAATTGCCACTAGTGACAACACTTATTTGCATTCTAGGTACAAACCGAGCAGACAGTACAAACCGAGCAGACAGTGCAAACCGAGCAGACAGTGCAAACCGAGCAGGCAGTGGAAACCGAGCAAGTTAGTACAAACCGATCAGGACAATGTAAACCGAGTAACATCTTGTCTACCGAGTCACCAGTACTTACCGAGTTCAAAACCTACCGAGTGATCAGTATGAACCATGCCTTCACTTCTACCGAGTGCATGACGATGCCGAGTAATGCAGTGGATGTCGAGTATCAAAAAGTCACCGAGTCAGTTTGAAGGAACCGAGTAACCATATTTGGGCTGACTTAGTAGCACTTATGTTTATTTGTCAAGCCGACTGTGTAATTATAATTGTAATTAATTGTTTAAGACCTGTATATAAGCAATGTTGTAAAAAGATGAAATGTATCAAGGAGAATATATGTGAAAGAAAAAGAAAGGCAGACATAAGCGAATTGCAGAAGGCTTCAGAAGTATAAGGTACAACAAAGACAAATTCATCACAGAAGGTGATCAGTACATCAGAGAATCTCAATCAGCAATCCAGTTGCAAAGCAGAGATCTACTGTTTTATTCTAACAGGTGAATCAGTACTAAATCCTTTAACCGGGTAGACTTAACAGTCTTTGTAAAAATCTCTTTACCGAGTGCATACTTCACTGTATGTTTGTAAATCCTTTAACAGGGTGGATTTAGCAATCCTTATTGCTCCTAACAGGGCAGATCATCAGAAGTGATCAATTGTAAGCCTTAACCGGCCAACTTTATTCTGCAGTATTAAAGCTTTGTGGGTTTCATCCCCACCCCAGTTTTTACTTTCTTTTGGAAGGTTTCTGGGTAACCAAATCTATGTGTCATTATTGTGAATGCTTTCAAGTTTCATGCTTTCTGTATGCAAAGGTTAAAAAGTAAAATACATGTTAAAATTAGAAGAAAATTTGGAGTTACTGATTCACCCCTCCCCTCTCAGTAACTTGGTTAATTCCTGAATATTTCCAACATTCCTTATTTCCAATATATCCTTTTACAGGAAAAACTAATCAAATCACAAACCATAAATGAACCATACATGACCTATAGACAAAGATACCCTAAAACGTCGACCACAGATTTGAAACACATGAAACATGACATTATCTGAAGAACACATAATGACTGATATAAAATAAACACTTAAAAACTTAACAATATTTCACCAAAGTGTTCTCTATCCCTGCCATAATCATATGCTATGAATTTCCTTTAGAAATACGACTAAACTGCAACAGTAATGATTCATACTAAAGATTAAAGAAAAAGCCTATCATTAATCTGTCACAAACCCAAATACATCTTTACATCTCAAAGCTATTGGCGACGGTCAAGATACTAACAAAACCCCCATCCTTATTTTTTTTGAAAAAGCATATGGGTTTTTGTTAAACCTAATAACTCTGCTAAATCTATATAAAGGTAAACTATAGACAATACAAAGGTCGAATAATAAAAACCCCTAATATAATTAAAACATGCCCAAAATACAACTAAAGGAGTTCAAGAAAATCACAGAAGAACCAGATATCTCAATACTGAAACAAACCCTTTTGTCACAGAAAACCCATAACTGAACTCTCTAAAAACTTCAAAAACACAAGTACCCATTTTCCTCTGTAAATGAAAAACTTCGATACAGAGATTACAAACATCTAAAGCAAATTTACAATAAAATTTTTCAATCATAGTTCCTTTGAACATAACAAGTGCATTCATAGTCTTATTCCATCATGCAAATCATTCAAAGTAAACAGAGACAGATGAGTGAGAAATTGCCCCTGCCTGAGAAAATGCGAGGGTAAACACAATAGACTACCTGAAGAGCTTCCTACCCAAACTCGCAAACAGAGTCTCCGACCTTCTCAACACCATGCTTCACAAGATTCACAAGACCAACGCTCACCACAAAATCTAAGAAAATGCAACCACAAAATCTACAGAAGAAATGAGGAATGTAATGTCGTGAGGATTTATTGAACTGATGTAACTCAAACATCTCCTTCATGGTTAATAGCTTCCCAAAAATTGTGTAGAGAAACCCATTCAACAGAGGCTTCATTTTATTTTCCAACTGAAGTTCATCAATGGTGAACTGAAACAGAATGCAACAATCACCTAGCAAAATTATAGATTAGACATACGATGAAATGCTCATAACTACGAGCTAATCCCAAAAACCCCCACTCTCTTAGCAATCTTGACACTTGGCAGCTTCAGTATAGCTCGCATCCCAAAACCTGCCGCATTGAAATGCCAAGGTTGCCACCATCTTCAAACCACTATTCTCTCCTAAATCCAGACTAGTTTAGGTTTGATTGTTTTGCTTAAGTTAGCTATATTGCATAAAATCATGCCTTAGTCTTTATTTAGGCTAGGTTAACTTAGTTTAGGTTAAGTTTAAACAAAACTTCCTAACTATTTACTAACACTAAGCCCGCTAACACTTTAGCATAGGAATTAACATCCAAAGTTTTGCTAGGTAAAAATAAAAAAATTAACATTTAAAATTATAGAGCATTACTAACACATTAACAATAATACTAATATTTATATTTATATTAAAATAAATAATAATCCTTGCTAATGTACATAATAATCATACTAATAGTCATCAATATTAATATCAATATTTATCTTAATATTAATATTAATTACTATTATAATTTCTTGCATATAGAAAATTAACATCAATTAACAATCATCAATATTTATACGTATAATAATAACATTCATTAATATAAACATATGTACGTATATAAAATCAACTATATGTGCATATTTAAAAACTAATCTATATATAAACATACACATATAATTATTTCATATTAGCGTACACAGATTTATACAAATGAAATGTTATAACATATATATATATATACAAATTGATCAATGAACATATCTGTTATCTCTGAACATTTATTTCTATCACCTATCCAATTCTGCAAATACAAATAAGACACACATAAGTAACTAAAACCATACCATATTGAACTATAAAACAAGATTGTCTTTCTGAAAACATTCCTTTCTACATGATTCTTTAATCTGGATTGATTCAAATGATAGAATCCTGATATAACACAACACTAAAATACTTAGACCATTATTGTGAGAATCAGACTTTAGTGAACTCTGAATTCTCCAAAGTTTGAAAAACTTCTTAACGATGCCAGATAACAAATTGTTCAACCGAAACATGTTCCAAAACAAGTAACAAACCATCCAAAAAATCTAAACTAATCTCAGAGTCCAAGGTAACAGATGCAGAATGGTCAGGGCATGACACCCTTCCCCACCAGCTTAGGCTTACTCCTGGAAGGTTGAAAAAAAATGAGGATGAGAAGCTTTCATTTCCCTTGCATCTTCCCATGTTGCAGAGGTATCATCGTCAAGATCCCTTAATACCTTTACCTGTTCCACCTTGCGACCTTTGAGATTTTGCTCTCTTCGCTGGATGATCTGCACTGGTTCCAGCATCAATTGGCTGTCTACTACCTGTAACGCATTCCAATTAAGAACATGAGTGATATCAGGTATGTACTTCCTTAAATTAGACACATGAAAAACATCATGGATTCGAGATAGACTGGGAGGCAAAGCAAGTTTGTAGGCAACTGGACCAACACATTCTAGGATTTCAAATGGTCCCACAAAATGTGGAGACAATTTGGAACCTTTACCAAACCTAATAGGACTTTTCCGGGGTCTGACCCATAGAAATACTTTGTCCCCAACCACAAACTGACACTTAATCCTATGCAAATCTGCATACTTTTTCTGTCTATCCTATGCTGTAGCAAGGTGTTCCCTAATCCATTTCACTTGCTGTTCTAGATCTTGGAGCATTTTAGGACCTAGGAGAATTATGTCTTCTAGATTATCCCAGCTCAGGGGTGTTCTACAAGGTCTCCCATATAAAGCTTGGAAAGGAGCCATACCTATAGAGCTGTGATAACCATTATTATATGCAAATTCAACCAAATGTAAGAATTCTTCCCATTTGTTTTGTCTATCCATGACGTACATCCTGAGCATGTCTTCCAGAATCTGATTTACACGCTCTGTTTGTCCGTCAGTCTCAGGATGATATGCTGAGCTAAAATTCAGCTGAGTACTAAGTTCACACTCGATAGACCTCCAAAGTGAAGATGTGAAAACTGGGTCCCTATCTGATATAATCTTCTTTGGGATCCCATGCAGTCTTACTACTTGTTCCATATAAATACATGCTACAGATGCAGCATTATAAGAAGATCTCATAGGAATAAAATGTGCAACTTTGGTTAACCTGTCAACTACAACCATGATTGAATCATGACACCTTGCTGAAAATGGTAATACCACGATGAAATCAATGGAAATGGTATCCCATTTCCATTCAGGCACACTATGAGACTGAAGTAAACCAGCAGGATGCTGATGTTCAGCTTTCACCCTTTGACATTCTAGACATCTAGCTACAAAATCTGCAATGTCCCTCTTCATACCTGGCTAATAATAATGCTATTTAAGATCAGCATTCATCTTCTTAACACCAGGATGTGCTGAATAGGGAGCCTTATGAGCTTCATCCATAACCAAATTACACAATTCTCCAACTTCAGGAATATAGATACTTCCTCTAAAGATTAGCAATCCATCAGCACTGATTGAGTATCCTTCAAACCTGCCTTCTAAAATACTACCACTATCTAATACAGCTTTGACATCTAAAAACCAAGGATCAACATTCAAATTTTCTAATATTCTTTCTTTCAAATCAACTGTGAGAGTTAATGAAGAAAGTTCATGACGTCTTCTGCTAAGTGCATCAACCACCTTATTCTCTTTACCCTACACATATTTTACTTCAAAATCATATTCACATAGAAAATCCATCCATCTGCGTTGCCGTGCATTCAGATTGGGTTGTGTGAATAGATATTGAAGACTTCTGTGATCAGTATGTAATTAAAAATGTTGTCCAAGGAGAAAATGCCGCAATTTAGTCAAAGCATGCATTACTGCAGCAAGTTCCAAATCATGAGTAGGATAATTTATCTCATGATCTTTAAGTTTTCTAGATTCAAAAGCAATAACCTTGCCATCCTGCATTAAAACTACTCCTAATCCATCTAAAGAGGCATCCGTGAAAACCACAAACTCTTTACAGGAATCAGGCACAGCCAACACAGGTGCACTAGTCAAACATTCTTTCAAATGCTAAAATGCTTCTTCACATTTATCTGACCAGATAAATTTGTTACCTTTTCTCTGAAGAGAAGTGATGGGATGAGCTATTTTTGAGAAATTAGCTACAAACCTTCTATAGTAACTGGCTAGACCCATAAAACTTCTTACTTTAGACACATTTGTAGGTGCAGGCCACTCTACAATTGCTCTAATTTTAGCTGGATCAACAGCTATTCCATCTCCTGTTATAATGTGTCCAAGGTAACTAATTTTTGATTTGAAAAATTCACACTTTTTAGGATTATCATATAGCTTATTCCTTTGGAGACATTCAAAAACTTGTCTCAGATGCTGTTCATGCTCCTCCAAGGAGTTAGAATAAACCAGTATGTCATCCAAAAAGACAACTACAAATTTATCTAGGAAAGTTCTAAAAACTCTCTGCATCAGACTCATAAAAATTGAAGGCACATTTGTTAAACCAAAAGGTACTACTATGAATTCGTAATGCCCATACCTTGTATGAAATGTTATCTTATGGATATCTACTTCCTAAATTCTTAACTGATGGTAACCAGATTTAAGATCAATTTTAGAAAATACTTTAGCACCCTTCACTTGATCAAATAAATCATCAATTCTAGGTAATGGATACCTATTCTTGATGGTAACTTTATTTAACTGCCTGTAATCAATACATAGTCTAAGTGATCCATCTTTCTTCTTAACAAATAAAACAGGTGCACCCCAAGGAGAGACACTTGGCCTAATCAGCCCCTTCTCAAGAAGTTCTTCAAGTTGCACTTTAAGTTCTACCAACTCTTGTACCATCATGCAGTAAGGAGTCTTAGAAATAGGTTTAGTGCCAAGCATAAGGTCAATTCTAAAGTCTATTTCTCTCTTGGGTGGAATACCTAGAATTTCTGTTACAAAGACATCAGAAAATTCCTGCAACAAAGGATGGTCTGAACTGGTATTAATTGCTACAGGTTCAGATAAATCATTAACAAATACAACAAATAGTTTGTATCCTTTCCACAAACACCTTTGGAGTTGTTTGGTAGATATTGTTCTAATAGAGATAGGCCTCTTAACCCCTGATATGAATTTATTTGCTCCATTATCATCAATGTATCTAATAACCTTTTTACTACAGTCAATAATAGCTTGATGCTAATCCAACCAGTCCATTGCTAAAACAATGTCATAGGTTCCTAAAGGAATGACTCTAAGGTTTACTATAGTAGTAAATGCCTTAAGTTGTATTTCACAATCAATAGCTGTCAGCCCAGTATCTACCTTAGACCCAGAAGCTAACTCAACTTGCCAAGCCAACTCAACCTTTTTCACAGGAATATCACAATGCTTAACCAAATTGGCAGAAATGAAAGAATCAGTGGCACCTGAGTCAAATAAAATGGAAATTTTCATACCTTGACAATTACCTTTGGCCTCAATCACCATGTTCTGATGTTCTACTTGATTATGATCCACAGTAGAAAAAATATGGTGGTTCCTTCCAGAATCTTCAACAGTAGCCTCAGAACTTGATGCTTTTGACCTACCCTGATCATTACCTCAAAGAGGAAAATTCCATTGTAGATGACCCAACTGCCCACAATGCCAATATTCTGCTCATCTTTTGGTGCTCTTATCTTGTGAGGAGTTTGCTGGTGGTGATGCATAACTCTGCTACACACTTTGAGCAGGCTTAAAGGACTTAGGTAATTCAAGGACCTTAAAGCTCTTGTTTGTTTTGGAAAATTTATCAAATTTTCTCTTTTGAGATTTGTTTATAAAGCCACTAGGTGCTGCCTTAGAATTATTCTTGAAAAGTTTTTGACTCTTACTACTGCCTGGAATTGGTGAATTAACAATGCTTTTGGTTGAAAAACCAGATTTCATTTCTGTAAGCTTAGCCTAATCAGCAGCTTCCTTAATGGTTTTTGGTTTGAAAGTTCTCACTTCCTCACCAATTTTAGGATTTAAACCCCTGATAAAATGTTGCACCAAAGGTTTATCACCTTCATTCCAACCGGAATATTTCTTTAACTGAAAGAACTTTCTTTCATACATTTCCACTGTGGTATTTCCTTGTGAAATGTTAAAGAATTCCTCAGACCTGGATTGTTGCCAGTACTCAGACATAAACCTTTCTCGGAATCTCTCTAAGAACAATTCCCAAGTGACTTGAGAAATATGGATTCCAAGGTGTTCTAATTCCATTTCCCACCATATGGATGCAAAAGATCTTAACTGCATTGCAGTCTAATGAACTTTCACATTAGTGTGATAGTCATGAAGAATAAAACATCTCTCGATGTTTAGAAGCCAAGCTTCTGCTTCATTACCAGCTTCTATTCCATTAAAGTATGGACCTTTAAGCTTAAATAGGTCTTTTAGTTGAGTCCTGATAACAGGATCCTCTACTATAGCTTGGTTGGCATTGGGAATCTGTATATTCTGAGCATTTTCTCCCCCACCAGGAATATTATTCCTAGCTTCAATCCCATCCAACCGTTCAAGAATTCGCTGAAGAATTTCAGCTTGAGCTTCCCTTTGCTCTTCACCCTGAGGATTATCGTCACCAAGCATTCCTTGGTGAACCTGTCCTCTACCTTGACCATGACCGTGGCCCCTACGTCCTCCACTGCCTCTGCCTGCATCAACATCAGCAGGGATTCCTCGTCCCCGAGCTCCTTGAGTAACAGGAGGCATACTTGAATTCCTATAAAAGATATTTAATTAAAATCCTCATAGGAAGCATAATGTAAACCCTTCTAAACCCTTGAGACCCGAGTGTTTAAACCTAGGCTCTGATACCAAATGTAACACCCCAAACTAAAACCGAATAACAAAATACGTTTAACTCAAACAAGGATACTCAAATAAATACCGAATAATTTTTTTTATACTTCATAACATATTTCCATTACATAATAACTTTTACAATCAGGTATTGAAGTGTACTCTTAATAGTATAATTACATTTCTGATAATTACATCTGAGTATATGAATATACTCTTCTATAAATACAATAAGAATTACAAGCACAATCAAATTGACAACTGATTCAAATCAGATCCAGAATTATTTTATAACCAAGAATCAAACTACAATCAGTCCTCAATGTTTTATCAGTAGAATACTCTTCCAAGTCCTTCTACCAATTCTTTATTGAACCTGAAATCATAAGCAAACACAACCGAAAAACACAACAGGGCTTAGTCACATTGTCTAAATTGATGAAACCTCCAGTAAAACCTGCATGTTAGACTTAATAATAGTATGATAAACATGTAATCCAAATAATAGATATACTAAAAGTACAATTTTCTTTTCACAATCAGATTTAAAGCAAGTACATAATTTCTTGCAATCAGATATGTAGAAATAAACTCGCACAGAATATGCCAAGGTAATGATCCAGGAGTTCATGGGTGTCAACATAAGAATCTACATTCAGCCACTCGTAGGATTCAATATGTCAGGTGAAACCATAATGTTCTTATCTTGTTATATGAAACCCAACCCATGAATTTTAAATATTACCACTTGATTAAATAACTGTCATAAACTTTCCCATAAGGATCTAGACTAGTGTCGGAGGGCATCCGGCAAAATAATTCTATCACCACAAGTTACTCGATTTATAACAGCCACCCAATCTAAAGGATCACACTTGCATAATCTAAAAATACACATGATCTAACTGCTATTGATTGAAATGAACTACAGAATTGAATTTTGACTAAATAGTTATTTCCATTGCATCAATAATAAAATTGAATCCACAATCTGGAAATCTATGTAAAACCATGTTTCCATATTACCATTCCATACTTAACTAAGCATCAAATCTTCTGGCTGAATTATAACCATAATTCTAATTCCATCATAGAAACATCAACACATCTGAAATTTAAACAACATAAATAATTTCTTTCAGATTGAAATCTTATCTTCAACGAAATGAAATAAAACTATTCATAATCAGACACCATCTGAATTTTATAGAAATTTTCCACAAAACTCATTACAAATAATAATTAAATAAGTTTGTTGAATTATAATAGAATATAAAATTAAATTTACTTTACACTCTGTACTGTTATCTATAAGTTCATATTCTTATATTCACGACAGCGTACATATATGTATATATCACGGCCATATATAAATACATGTGTTCTAGCATGCATATAATCATATACTCTCATACATAACATTCCAGAATGCTAAGTAAATTATCTACTTTTACCATTAACATAGAATGTAAGAAAACAAACTACACATATAACTATATATCATAGTAATTCAGAATTAAATAAGGAATGTATCAGATTATAAGATTGTATTTTCAGACTATAGTCCAAATACAACTAGATTAATCTTATTCTTAATTTCATACCAAAGTATTAATTTATATTATTTATTTTAAATGATACTGCCATCAAATCTTTAATCAACCTACTACATACTATCGACACACACATATTTCTAATCATATATATAGGCAACTATATTATGCTGCTCCACATATATAAATATAAATATAAATTGCTATCTGTCGATATTGACATAAATTTAGCTTTTCGAAGATCTTAATTAACACACAATCTAATAAATCATTATATAATAATAAGAATATATAACTTATTCCCCTAACAAACTACATTATAGACCTCACAAAGACTCGAACTGAAGCCTTCATAAAGTAAAATCAATAACCACAACGTATCTGTTTATTACAAAACCATCATTGTCAGTAATTATTTCATATGAAAAAGATTTCGCAATACTCTTTCTGAAACAAAGCACTTAAAACTTCCCTCTAAAGACCACACGACAATACGCATAAACAAAATAACATCAGACAGAGCCCCATCTGTAAGCTCCTCACATTTAAACATATTAATAGATCATACCACAATATCCCTTCCAGTCATGACAGGAAAGTGATATACAAAAAAAATAAAAATTCAAAAGATTCATACCAACCTCGACATGACATCCTTTTATCTTGATAGACAAACCCGGATACGAAAGTAAAAATGATGAAAGAAAGACTTCGAAATAATGATTCCTTATTTCCAATATATCCTTTTACAGGAAAAACTAATCAAATCGCAAACCATAAACGAACCATACATGACCTATAGACAAAGATACCCTATAACGTTGACCACAGATTTGAAACACATGAAACATGACATTATCTGAAGAACACATAATGACTAATATAAAATAAACACTTAAAAACTTAACAATATTCCACCAAAGTGTTCTCTGTCCCTGCCGCAATCATATGCTATGAATTTCCTTCAGAAATACAACTAAACTGCAATAGTAATGATTCATAATAAAGATTAAAGAAAAAGCCTATCATTAATCTGTCACAAACCCGAATACATCTTTACATCTCAAAGCTATTGGCGACGGTCAAGATACTAACAAAACCCCCATCCTTATTTCTTTCGAAAAAGCATATGGGTTTTTGTTAAACCTAATAACTCTGCTAAATCTATATAAAGGTAAACTACAGACAATACAAAGGTCTAATAATACAAACCCCCAATATAATTAAACATGCCCAAAATACAACTGAAGGAGTTTGAGAAAATCACAGAAGAACCAGATCTCTCAATACTGAAACAAACCCTTTTGTCACAGAAAACCCATAACTGAACTCTCTAAAAACTTCAAAAACACAAGTACCCATTTTCCTCTGTAAATGAAAAACTTCGATACAGAGATTACAAACATCTAAAGCAAATTTACAATAATATTTTTCAATCACAGTTCCTTTTAACATAACAAGTGCATTCACAGTCTTATTCTATCATGCAAATCATTCAAAGTAAACAGAGAGAGATGAGTGAGAAATTGCCCCTGCCTGAGAAAATGCGAGGGTAAACACAATAGATTGCCTAAAGAGATTCCTACCCAAACTCGCAGACAGAGTCTCCGACCTTCTCAACACCGTGCTTCACAAGATTCACAAGACCAACACTCACCACAAAATCTAAGAAAATGCAACCATGAAATCTACAAAAGAAATGAGGAATGTAATGTCATGAGGATTTATTGAACTTATGTAACTCAAAAATCTCCTTAATGGTTAACAGCTTCCCAAAAATTGCGCAGAGAAACCCGTTCAACAGAGGCTTCATTTTATTTTCCAACTGAAGTTCATCAATGGTGAACTAAAATAGAATGCAACCATCACCTAACAAAATTACAGATTAGACATACGATGAAATGCTCATAACTGTGAGCTAATCCCAAAAAACCCCACTCTCTTAGCAATCTTGACACTTGGCAGCTTCAGTACAGCTCGCATCCCAAAACCTGCCACATTGAAATGCCAAGGTTGTCGCCATCTTCAAACCACTATTCTCTGCTAAATCCAGACTAGTTTAGGTTTGATTGTTTTTCTTAAGCTAGCTATATCGCATAAAATCATGCCTTAGTCTTTACTTAGGCTAGGTTAACTTAGTTTAGGTTAAGTTTAAACAAAACTTCCTAACTATTTACTAAGACTAAGCCCACTAACACTTTAGCATAGGAATTAACATCCAAAGTTTTGCTAGGTAAAAATAAAAAAATTAACATTTAAAATTATAGAGCATTACTAACACATTAACAATAATACTAATATTAATATTTATATTAAAATAAATACTAATCCTTGCTAATGTACATAATAATCATACTAATGGTCATGAATATTAATATCAATATTTATCTTAATATTAATATTAATTACTATTATAATTTCTTGCATATAGAAAATTAAAATCAATTAACAATCATCAATATTTATACGTATAATTATAACATTCATTAATATAAACATATGTACGTATATAAAATCAACAATATGTGCATATTTAAAAACTAATCTATATATAAACATACACATATAATTATTTGATATTAGCGTACACAGATTTATACAAATGAAATGTTATAACATATATATATACAAATTGATCAATGAAAATATCTGTTATCTCTGAACATTTATTTCTGTCACCTATCCAATTCTGCAAATACAAATAAGACACACATAAGTAACTAAAACCATACCATATTGAACTATAAAACAAGATTGTCTTTCTGAAAACATTCCTTTCTACAGGATTCTTGAATCTAAATTGATTCAAATGATAGAATCCTGATATAACACAACACTAAAATACTTAGACCATTATTCTGAGAATCAGACTTTAGTGAACTCAGAATTCTCCAAGAGTTTGAAAAACATCTTAACGATGCCAGATAACAAATTGTTCAATCGAAACATGTTCCAAAACAAGTAACAAAACATCCAGGAAATCTAAACTAATCTCAAAGTCCGAGGTAACAGATGCAGAATGGTCAAGGCATGACATGATGGAATACCTCCAAAGTATCTGCATCATACAGGTTAGATCCTTAACAAATCAACTGAACCATACATATAAAAATAGACATATTTCATTATTGACAGGAAGCATTTCATTTCTATTCAATAGAAATATACAAGTACTTCATTTCATTTCCAACATAAATAAACTCGCAAAGAAAATGACAAGGTGATGATCCACTAGCTTTGGGTATCTACATAAGAATCAATGATCAGTAACCATATAGGAAACTCGAAGAATTCATTATGCCAGCCTTATTATTTACAAGCAATAAGGTAAATCCATACCCTTACTTCACCAACATGTGCAAGTAATTAGGGCAACATATTTTATCTTTTTAAATGAAACCCATAGCCCATGAATTATTAAATTATCACTTAGTAATATAACTAACAGATATTCTTTCACCCTTAGGTTCCAGACAAAAAGTCAGTTTCCCATACTAAGGATCACACTTGCATTATCTCAAAACACTTCATACTACCAATAATAGTTAAACCATAATAAAACCAGAATTATCAAATTCAACTATTAATGTTTACTTAATAACTAAAATCCTTAATACTAAATCAACAATAAAAATACCCACATACATCCATGAAACCTCTTTTCAAAATAACCACAACAAAGCATCTTCTTTTCATCAACTGAAAGAATAACTTAAGCAAAATTTCCAATACTATCCTTAGTAAACTCAAGTAATAATAATATCCAATTCCTAACATCCAATTGCAATATTATAACTGATAATTGAAATATACAATTTTATTATCAACTGACCGATACCATTAACACTTAAAAATCAATTCCATTAAGCTGTCACATTCTAACTAACAGAGTTATTTGTAAATCCATGGAAGGTTAACAATCAAATTCATATACTAATGTTTAATGCAGAATTACACATTATCTACATATTTACCACCCATATAAAAATGCACTTGTATCAATTCTGTCATCTCTGTTACAAAGTCACATATGTACATACTTATAGGCGTACACACATACACACACACACACACACACACACACATATATATATATATACATATGTATATACACTCACGGTATGTGTATATACATATATACATATATGTTCCTACAAATATATATATATATATATATATATATATATATATATATATATATATATATATCTGTGTGTGTGTGTGTGTGTGTGTGTGTACATACTTATAGGTGTACACACATATATATACATATGTATATACACTCACGGTATGTGTATATACATATACACATACATACATACATACATACATACATACATACATACATATATATATATATATATATATATATATATATATATATATATATATATATATATATATATATATATATATATATATATATATATATATATATATATATACCCTTGTAATTATACAGAGTACATAACACTACATCATAATTATAATTCTATCAGAAAAACATAAAATCAGATAACTCATTCTAAACATGAATTGTCATTTACTGTTGTCACACCAAATATTCCACGGACAGAAAATCTACTGCTACAGTAACTGTCGAATAGTCTACCAACCACAACCAAAACTCAAGTCTTCAAAAGAACATAGTGACCACAGTGATTTCACCACATCCTTCTATATTAACCGATAGTACCAAATTACACGATAAACTACATTCCCATGTCCTGCTACAGCACATTTATCAAATAGAACATGGTTCCTAATAAAAGTTACTGTCAACCCAAGTTTATCCTCTTGTCAAGTAAATACAGAATTTAATGACCAGAACTTAATCCACCTCTTTGTATAACCTATAACTGTCGATGGCCATACGAATAATTAACACTAGAGATCTATACACTGCTATACACGGCTGTACTAAACAAAAAACTTTGTGTTAACTGAAACTCAATTCTCGAAACCAATTCAACAAGCTCCTAAAAAGAGAAAAACACCTTGCAAACCTCAAACCACAACACAACAGAATTTCTCATTCCAAAGCTCGGCAAGACCAATAAATCAACTATAATACTCAATAGAGGACATCTAGCTAACATTAACTGTTATTACTCATAGGAATAGTTATAAAATAGAAATATGAAGTTGGGTACAAGTTACGACATCGAATAATGTTCCAAGATTGAAAAGAACCTTCCCACTATGGATACTCACTAATCCAAACCAAGGAATCCACAGAACTGATATCCATACAAAACAGAGAACACAATATAACTAGAAGTCTCGACACCCAAATGCCTAGCGATAAGTTCAAATACCAACACTATAACAATCTAATCCTTAAACAAAAATTAACATTCCAGTGACTTGGTAGTATAGGTAATAGAGAGGCAAAAACTTCACAGTCCTAACACCCAACATGCTACTCCCATAAGCGCCACATTTCAGTTTCCCTTGACCGAGATCACCATAACTTACACCAAACAGTGAAACACATTTTGCTTCCAAGACTCACAAAAACCTTACATCTTTATAATCGTATCTTAACAGTATCACCAAATTTGACAAACCCTAAAACAATACTACTAACAAACTGAACAGAAAACACACTACCGAATTCCCCAATTTCTAACAATGAACATAAACACTCTAATGCTCAAAAACCATACATTTGAAAAGATATTTCCATAGTAACACATGAAACATTCCTAACACAATGCATGATATGAATAGATACAGTATTTAATGAACTTTTATAAACCAAATTCATAAATAAGACAAGAGTTGAGTTAGAAAATGCCCCTGCCTTTATTACAGAGTGGGGGTGTTTTGAAATCTGTAAGTTGAAACCAAAGACCTCGCTCCCAACTGGCGAGCTACACCAAATCCAAGCCCTTTGCTTAGCAGCAAAGCTAAACCCATCGAAAATGTCCAAGCACCAAGCAATGAAATAGAGCACACCATGACAGAGCTTGGTTCACAAACACATAAATCGAATAGTGTTTCCAAATAACAAGCTCGAAGAATAGAAACAGAACTGTGATATGCATAGTGGAGAATCCCATTAATAATGTATAGGTATACAACCATTTTTCCCTCCAAGCTGAACAAAACAACCCCATTTTCGCAACCATTCCAGGAATCAAACACACTTCCTCATAACAGAGAAAACCTTGCCAATGCAAATGACCGACAGCAAACTAAAGTCATTCAATTCCAATATGCATGCCGTAGCTGCATTAATTTCAAACTTATCTTTTACTGTCACTTTCACTAAATAATGCAACAGTTGTCACCGCAGTACACGTACTTACCAAGAACTCCCAGTTACACACGCTCAGAATTAAATCACACATGGATAAAACAATCAAATCCCAATGCACATACGAAACTAAGAAAAACAAATATCTTAACAAAGTGAGATTAAGATGTCATAACCACATTAGATCATAGGTCACGAAAACCATAGGAAGTATTTCAAAGCCCCAAAGCCTAGGTTAAACAAATTACTAACCTTAGCCTGTTTTACCATAATACATAGAATGTTAGGATATTACTAACACCCCTTCTAACTTACTCATAACTTACTACTAATTCATTCTAACATTTGACTAATTTATTTTCTTTTAAATTTCAATTTCCATTTAACAATTAACATTAACATAATAAAATTTATTTCAAAAACTAATCATTAACCATATAATTACAAATATTTTCCTTAACAAATACAGACTAACATAACATCAAACATCACATTATGAAATCTTAATAGTAGCATAGGAATTTCTTTTCCTACTTAAGAAATGAGTTTGTTTAAACTTATAGACAATCATCTCCCAAATACCTTAAATAATCAGAGAAAATTGATAGTTTAGAAAGTACAGTATCTGCAACTATTTTATTAAATCAAATAAATCCAAAGCCATAATCTAACAAAAGATTAACAACTAACTGTCAAGTTAAATATCCATATTCTGTCAAAGATATAAATCGAAGTTTAAACAAAGCTATAATCCAAATCACAACCAAAAGAGTCTAAACATAAACAAATCTGAACCAAGACATAAATTCACACTAAAGAACTATAAGAAGCTACAAAATCAAAAACCAAACCAGAAGTAGATAGGGGCATGACAAGATCTGTCAAATGAACATCTCTATGTAGGTAACCAAGGCTAAGATGATCATTTAGTAAGTTATCTAGTAAAAGCATACGTAACTGATCAGTCCAACCCCTTAAAACCTTGCATGGAATGGACTGTGAGATATCCTTTCTCTCTAATGGTAAGCATGAAGAAGCCCTTAACTTGGAGAGAATAATTCCTAGAAGTGGAGAGAAAAATCCCAAGACTTCTCCAATCAATGGGACAAATCTCATATAAAGTGTAACTACTTTTCTTGGGTTACTTTGATAACATGGAAGATCCTTGAAAGAGACTATTGTACTGACAAATAGATCTAGAAACTTTGAAAGCAACCACTAATACTAGGCACTATCTCCATCAACCTCTTCTCTTGAAGATGGCTAAATAAAGTCCCCTTGAAGTATAAATTTCAAACCATATGCCCACAATGAAAGAAATGCAAATACTGGTTGTTTTTCTAGGCATGGCATGTACTCTCCACTTTGGTCCTCAAAGAATGTCCAAAGTCTCATCAGTAGTGGTTCATTGCAATCAAAAGAAACTCTGTGCTTTACTTCTATAGAAGGTTATGTTGTTGCCCTGTGCATAACTTCAAGTGCACCTTTAAATTTCTTGTGCTTCAACTCCATTTCTTCCCACTCACACCAAACACTAGCTAAATCATCCACTATTTTGTAATTCACTTGCACAACTTTCTCAAAAATTATCCTTGCATTTCCAACATCCTTGTGATTTTCATATAAGTGTGCAAAGGAAACCCACAATGTATGTAGTTTTCCAATAGCTTTCATTGGATTCACCATTTTCACAGCTTCTGTAAAAGTTAAGATTTGCCTCGTACGATTTTCCTTGAAAAGCTTTTCTCTCTTATGCTACTCATGTACATTGTGAGGATTCTATCTTAAGAGCGCACTACTGACAAGCTCAGGCCATTGATTCATCAAATTCTCTAGTTTAACCAACCTTAACAAAGTCACTTTGCTAGAGTCAGCATCAGAAATCTGAAGACAACACCTCACATGCATTGCTACCACCTAGACTTTATCATGAGGCAAGTATCAAAATGCATCAAATGGCACGTAGCATCTAGATAATTTCCTTTTTGGAAAGTGGAGGTATTATACCATCCCTGGCATATTAAAGTGATCAAACTTCTTAATGAATGGGAGGAGCTTGAACATTAGCATATCCGGTGCTTCTGTTGTGAATAGATTCGGTTGTGATTAGGACAGAGTGATTCTATCACCACCCATAACGATCTTTAATTTGATCGAACATATGTATTTATGCAAATGTATGCGGGTTCCTTCAAAATTCAAGCTCATAGTAATGATTTCTCTTCTGTCTTCATGATATTGTGAAATGATTTGGGAACACTTTGATGAAGCTATAAAACTGCACCTTGAAATGGGGCACAAGTATCCACATACCAGTAACAAACCTTTTCAACATATCGTGGTACTTGGAAGATTGGATACGGGTGTAGTCTAGATGTCATGTCATGGCTTTAAAAAATGATAGTGAGCTTGTGCCTGATCCTCGATATCAACTGATTCAAGCAATAAAATAAAACCCATGCATTATTTGAGTTCCATACCATATCATTGATTTGTAAGGTTTTGAAAATGGGAATGAGTTCACCTTCAAAATGATGTAAATATTTCTTCAAGAGGCTTAACTTATATGTGAACCTACACCATGATCTCTTTGGCACTAAGCCAAGCCATAAAGTGAATCTCTATATGTAAATGTAACATACCCTGTTGACGGTGTGCCTTTGATCAAACCATCTGCCTATGCTGCTAATCACTGAAGATGCTTGATCATGATAATTATATCCAAATGGGGCTAATTGGATGTATTAAATCTTTGACACTAACCCTTTCTTTTGATATTTGAATCTGAAACATTTAAACTTCCTTGTTGAACTTCTGAAATGCACCCATAGTCATGCCTTTGAATTGAACTCTAAACTTGTGATTCTACTTATGCAAACTAAACCACTTCAAACCTCTTTGAACTTAGTTCAAAGAGATTCAAGACCCTACACTGAAAGTATAAATATCAGGGTCTATATGGGTACCAACATGGCCTCTAACTGTGGGGCTATTTTTTGCACAAAAGTAGAGAAATCTAGCATCTCTCCTTAAGGAACAATGCCTAGTATCCATTGGGCAAATAGAGTCACTAAGGAAAGAAAGACCAGGAGCTACTTGCACAAGGGTGAAGGGGAGCAGGGCAAAGCCAAAACACCTAAACTACCAGCAAGCGCAAAGCTTGTACATTATTGCAACTAAGACTACGCACACCAAAGGAAAAATTACAATATATACAAAGGTAGGAAAAGAGCCTACCATAGGAACTAGAAGAAAGAAGAAAGTCACATGAAACCATTTACTAGCTGGGAGAAATAGGAGCCTTTTCGTAGCAACAAGTCATGTCTCACTCGAGAAGCTCCAAACTAGTGCCTACTAGTGACTTCTTCAAAGTTGAACCTCAAGCTAAAGGCACATATAAATATGCTAACTAAACACTCCTTCCCAAACAGCCATAATTCATCATATCATTCTTTTTCATCCAAGGATTGATTTTCAACATTCATCAGGCCAAATTTCATTTCAAACTAAAAAAAATAAACTGTAGACATTTCTTCAAGAAAGGGTGCACGATATCCAAAAATGCTATCATCAAGACTCACCTTTTGCATATGGCTTTTAGTATCATGATCAGTTTGCAGACAAAGAGACACTTCATCCAACATAGAATCAATTCCTAAATAGATGTCTTCTCCACTTCTTTCAAGAATCAAACTATCATCAAGCATGCAATGCATTCTGTCTTTTTTCTTTCCAAAAGTGTCATCATATTTTCTAGCATTACTTCCACAATCCAAATCAGAAAAATCATACATAAAAGGTTGAAAAGAAGATTCATCTACCAGTGTTTCATTTTCAAATTGATTTGGATGGATACCTGAATCAGTCCAAGAGGAATGATCTAGTTTGAGTGATGATAGAAATTTATGCATAATGTCTTCTTCTTCATTGAGAAGGGCATCCTTCAACACACTAGCTAAGTCACTAAAGTTGTGAAGTCATCTGCATACCTCCTTTTCTAAATCAAAATTTTAGCATGAGACACTTTTACCAAAGGTATCTCTACCTAATCACAACCACAAGTTTTATTTTTCAGATTGACAAGATTCTTCAATGGGCTGACCACCGACTTCACAATGGAATAGGTTACTTTCAGCCTTCTCATTAAAAACAAAACATTCAAACTCCGGTAATGTTTTTATTTTATTTTATGAGGAAATGAAAAATTCCCTACAATAGGATGAAATTGGATTAAGCACCATTGTCCTTAGACACCGTAATTTCCATAGCAAAGAGGTAGACATGAAAATAAAGGTGTGGAACCCTAGTAGGATAATCTTATTGGGTATCACGTACTCTTATCATATCTATCTAGAGCCTTTAGATGATTACGGTACACGAAATTGTTTGGACCTTATCATAATTGATTTGAGCATACCTATTAGAGGATGAAAGTGTGTCCCATACCCTCAAGATGGTATATAATCATGATGTTAATCTTGGGTAGGACCACACCAAATTTTGGATGTACATTAATTAAGGTGGGCAACCCTCCATATCATTGGACAATCACACTAGAGTATGATGAGGGAATCCTCTTGAAAGGTAAGATGTGACCCCGTGGGATATCATGGTCAAAATTTGGAGGATGACAAAGTTCTTAATATGTGAAGAAATTGCTTCATTTATCAAGGTGTAGTAGTGTTTAGTTGAGATATGTATCGTGTCACCAATGTTATATTAGAGTGGAGGGCCTATACCCGATGGTTGTTTAGTAGTGTTCCTCTAGTATGTGGTGGATATTTCCCCTCTCCTTGTTTTGAATTAAATCACTTCTTTCAGTAAACCATTTTCATGAATTATTTATATTCTTTCTTGGTGGAACTTTCCCACGTGTTGCATAGGTCAGCATCTTTTAGTTGATTTTTCTTTGGAACTAGTCATCGAATTCATTTATCTTTCATGGTAGTTGCTATGGATCATTTATTTTTTTGATGGAGCTCCATTTTTCTTTTGGGTTAATTGTGGTAAATTGAAAACTTTCCTATTTTGGGTTTAATTTTTATATATTTTGGGTGACTATTCAGGATGTTTATTTTCTTTTTTTTTGCTGACCTGTCCTATGCCTTGTGACTAATCTTGTACTTTGGGGACCACTGAGTTGTACTTAAAGAGGAACATATAGGGGAACATATTATCAATAGTTGGCTAGTAGAGCTAGAATCGAGAGATAGAGTCTCTTCTTGTTTTAAAGGGCAGGAAGGGCATGAAGTCCATGAAGATTGGAAAGAGTCAAGAGTGTAGTAACGTAAGGGATGGCAACCCCAACTATCTTAAGCATGCAGTATTGTAAATTCCCTTATTCGAGGTACTTGTACCACACCGTGCGATACTAGAAATGGACAAGGACCATGGTGAAGTATGGTTAAACTTAAGGAATGAGGGATGTTTTGTCCACCTCTTGCAGGTAGTGTTGGAATCAGTGTCAGTATAGGATTAAAATGACACACCCACTCATAATTTTCTATAGTGGGCGGTTATTGGAATCTTGATCTAGGAATTATAATGGAACTCCTTGTGAGTCTATTCAGCCCTCAAGTAGGATGAGACAAGTAATAATTCCTAGTTATGAAGAAAGGATGAATATGATCAATCTACCTTAAAGAGTGGGCCAAGGATGGGGTCAAGATAAGAAGGATAAAATGAGAATAATACACTTATATGGGTATATAGCTATGATAGTGGAATAATGATGCCCTCTTGATGAGACCCCATGATGAAGGGTGCTCCCCTTAATACCACAACCACATAAGAGAAATAGAGAAACAACAACAATAATATGCAAGAACAGAAAATTGGCTTCTTATTATCTCCACAAATGTGGAATTACAAACTTTTAGAATTACAATATGCAGAGCCACATGGGAATTCCCTTACAATATTCTGTAGGACAAAGCCTTGAATCAATACCTAGATCTACTATCCAGAACTATTTTGAACTCCTAAGACAATAATACAGCCTTCCTTATATAGGCAATTTTCCACCGCCTGGGAAGGTTCCAGAATTTTAGCCAATAAGGCCGACCAAACTTAGAATTATTTTATTTTACATTTTATTACATCATAGTCGGCTCAAGATAACCTTTGAAACCCAAACAGAAATTTTGAAGAAAATTATTTTTCATCATTTCGGGTGGCCCAACTTTCAAAGACCATAAGTCATCACCAGTTGACCCGATCGGCTATTATAACCCCATTTCAGAAATGCCGCGAAGCGCTCTATAGGCTTGACCCATGCAAGTGCCCGTCACCCAAATTTTTGACCTCATTCGGGGCCTCTAAAGCCTTCAAAACTGAGTTCAAAGTTTCTGTACCCTGCTACCAATACCAAAAATCTTCAATATCTTCCAATATACACTTGATCTGGTAATGAAACTTTACTGGCAGACTTATATGACCAAAATGAACCTCCAAGAAAGAAATTAGATCATTCTGAGCACATACAAAAATTACCAAAAATAGTAACTTTCCATAAATAGCAGCTCTACACAAAATAGCCCTTATTGAATACAAAAATAGAAATATTTTTGAGTGATGCAAGATTGCTCTTACACCCAGGATGCTCCTGCATCAGACACCCAGGGTAATTTCAGAAGTGACCCTATCATGACTCAGGTGTGCAGAGGAAAACCAAGACGGCTAACCTCCTCCTTTGTCAGCCATGATGAATCTTCAACAGGTCATCCTTTCCACTTGACCAGATATTCTTCATATGTCCTGTTCCTTGTGCTTCTGCCAACACAACTGTCCAGTATATCTTTGATCTCCTTAGTGTCTGAACTAGTTGCTGGAATACTCCACTGTGCTGCTGTGATCTCATCTTCAACACCTCCTTCATGATACTCTGTTAGATCTGAAATGTTAAACACTGGTGAAATATTTAGCTCACTAGGCAATTCTACCTCATATGCGTTTCCTGAATCATGTTTCTTCAGTATCCTACATGGTCCAAACTTCTTCATTTTCAGCTTGTTATATGTACCAACTAGAAACCGCTCCTTCCACAAATGAACCATGACTTCATCACCAACCTGAAATTCCTTATACCTCCTTTTCTCATCTACCTTAGCCTTATATTGTGCATTCATCTTGGTAATATGATTCCTCACCTCCTCATGGATGTTCTTCAAGTGTTCTGCAAAATCCTCAGCTTCAGCACTACTTATTTCTCCTTTATCTATTTTCCTCAATTTAGATGCATTTCTTGGACTACTTCCATATACAATCTGGAATGGTGATTTACCAATGCTCCTGTTGACAGAATTATTGTATGCAAATTCTGCCTGTGGTAAAATCAAATCCCATCCTGTTAGCTTATCTCCAACCAAACATCTCAGCAAATTTCCCAAACTCCTATTCACCACCTCTGTCTGTCCATCAGTCTGTGGATGATGTGATGAACTAAACTTCAAATCTATCTTCAACTTCTTCTACAATGTACACCAGAAATATCCAACAAACTTAGTGTCCCAATCTGAACCTATGGTCTTTGGCAAACCATGAAGTCTCACTACTTCTCTGAAAAACAATTCTGATACATGAACAGCATCATTAGTCTTCTTGCAGGGAATAAAATGTGCCATCTTTGAAAATCTGTCAACTACCACAAAAATTGAATCGTGTCCCCGCTGTGTCCTCGGTAAACCAAGAACAAAGTCCATGCTGATATCCTCCCAAGGCTTCTCTGGTATAGGTAATGGCTGATACAACCCTATATTCTGCTTCACTCCCTCAACCATCTGACATACTCGGCAACTCTATACAAACTTCTTCACATCTTGCTGCAACTGTGGCCAATAATAATTCTCACTAACCAAACCAAGGGTTTTATCATGACTAAAATGTCCAGCCAATCCTCCGCTATGCTTCTCCTTGATGAGATTCTCCCTCATAGAACTTCGTGGAATGCACAACTGACTCCCTCTAAATAGCATATCATCTTGGATGATGAAATCCAACCATTTCGTCCTGTCTAGAGTAACAGGTTCTGTACAAGCTTTCCAAGCTTCACCAAAATCAGGATCCTCTGGATATAAATTTTTGAGTTCCTTGAACCCAACCACTTCAATCTGCATTTCTGTCAGCAATAGTTGCCTTCTGCTAAGAGCATCTGCAACCCTATTAGACTTTCCACTCCTGTGTTTCAAAACAAATGTATAACTATGCAAAAACTCAACCCATTTCAAATGCCTTTGATTCAATTTTCCTTGACTATTCAAATATTGCAAAGCTTGATGATCAGTATACAAAACAAACTCCTTAGGAAGCAGATAGTGCCTCCACTTTTTCAATGCCTGAACTATAGCATAAAATTTCTGATCATAAACAGAATATTTTCTCTTGGCATCATTTAATTTCTCACTGAAATAAGCAACAGGTTTACCTTCTTGGCTCATAACAGCTCCTATTGCAGTACCACTAGTATCAAAATCTACTTGAAACACCTTATTAAAATTTGGAAGTGCTAAAATAGGTTGTTCTGTAACTTTTTGTTTCAACAATTGAAAACTCTTTTCTGCCCCATTAGTCCACTTAAACTCTTTTCTATCCCCTCTCATTGTTTCAGTCAAGGGTCCACAAATACTGCTAAAATTTTTGATAAACTTTCTGTAAAAGCTAGCTAGACCATGAAAATATCTTACCTCAGTAGCACTCCTTGGAGTAGGCCATTCAAGGATAGCCTGTACCTTCTCTGGGTCCATTTTTAGACCTTCTGCTGAAACTACAAATCCCAAATACACTAACTCTTTCTTCACAAAACTGCACTTCTTCAAATTAATCAACAATTTCTCATCTCTCAACTTCTCAAACACCATACGAATATACATCATATGTTCCTCCAATGTCTTGCTAAAAATCAAAATATCATCTAGGTAAACAATGACAAACTTACCCAAAAATTCTTTTAGAACCTCGTTCATGAGCCGCATGAAAGTGCTCGGTGCATTGGTTAGCCCAAAAGGCATGACTAACCACTCATATAGTCCTTCCTTTGTCTTGCAGGAAGTCTTCCATTCATCTCCTTCTCTGATCTGAATCTGATGATATCCACTCTTCAGATCTATCTTTGAGAAATACACAGCTCCACTCAAATAGTCCATAATATCATCCATTCATGGCAATGGAAACCTGTACTTGATTGTGATCTTGTTTATTGCCCTAGAATCTGTACACATCCTCCATTCTCCATTCTTCTTTGGTGCTAATACCGCTAGTATAGCACAGGGACTCAGACTCTCACGGATCAATCCTTTCTGTAACAGTTCATGTACTTGTCTGTTCAACTCCTCACTTTCTGCAGGTGTGATTCTGTGTGCTACCTTATTCGAAAAACTCGCTGCTGAGATCAAGTCCATCCGATGACTGATCTTCCAGACTGGTGGTAATCCATCAGGCACATTATCGGATACAATATCCTGAAACTCATTCAACAAATCTGTAACTTCTATAGGAACATCTTCTACTTCCTCTTTACTAGCTTTTGGAATTAAAGTAAAACATACATGCTCATGCCTCATACCATCTAAGAAATTTCTTCCATCAACAAAAGTTATCCTTGCTTTACCACATACCTTTTCTTTGGTCTCCTTCAATGGTTTTAGCTTATGTCGCACTCCATCCTTTGTCAGGGAATAGGTATTCGCATGACCATCATGTACATCACATCTGTCAAACTGCCATGGTCTACCCAACAACATATGACATGCATCCATAGATATGATATCACACAATACCTCATCTTGGTATCCGCCAACCTTGAACTTTACTAGGCATTGTTCATTGACCATGACCTTGTGGTCATCCTGTACCCAGGCAATCCGATATGGATGTGGGTGTTTTTGTCTCTTGAGCTTCAACTTTGTCACCATCTCTTCTGACACTAAATTGTCAGTGCTTCCACTATCAATGATCATATCACAACATTTACCTTCGCACTTGCACCTGGTGCAAAACAGGCTCCTCCTTTGCTCAGGTTCATTCTCACCACTCAACAGGACTCTTTTGTTAATCAACGTTTCTCCTCTTTCAGCATCTTCAGAATTTGATGATCTGGCATCTTCATCTACATGTGCAACTCTGGCCTGGCCTTCATTTCTCCTGTTTGTTCTGCCTTGGCACTGAGGACATTCAAATGCCCTATGACCTTCTTCTCCATAGTGAAAACATGTTCCATGGAAGCCTCCTCTTCCAGATCCTTGTCCTCTTCCTCTTCCTCTCTGATCTCTATTATTCTAATCTTGGAAGCGATTGGAATTATTTCCATGCTGATTCTGACTGCTACTGACCTCATCCTTCTTTTTCAGATCTTCATTTCAGCCACCATATGACCGTCCACCAGATCGTCCACCGCGACCTCTTCCATTTTGTCTGCTCTCGAACTTCTTGTTCAACTTTTCCTCTACTTTTACAGAAAATTGGTATGCCTCCTCAATACTGTTCATTCGAACCAGATTCAACTCCTCCTAAATGCTTGGCCTTAACCCATTAAGGTATCAGGCAACTTTCTCCTTATCAGCTTTTGCATGGCCTGTTCTAATGAGGAGTCGATAGAACTCCTTTGTATACTCCTGAACAGATCTTTCTGCTTGCTTCAAACTTTGCATTTTCTTTAGTAGATCAAGCTCATAATCAATAGGAATGAACTGTCGCTTCAATTTATCCACCATCTGATCCCATCTTGTGATTTTATCTTTCCCTCTTCTATTTCGCTCCAATTGAATTTCTTGCCACCAGATCTTCGCATGACCTTTCAGTCTGGCCTTCGCAAATTTGACCCTATCAGGATCCTCAACATCTTCATACTCAAAATATTTCTCACATTCATTGATCCAGTCGATCAATTCCTCTGGGTTAAGATTTCTAGAAAATGTAGGAACCTCAATCTTAGGTCTTTTCCCAATCTTGAAAATCGCCCGAAAAAGTCTTTCTTCCTCCTGGTTCACAATTTCAGCTTCTCCTTCTTGATATTCTTTTTCGGCTTCATCCTCGCTTTCGTCTCTGACATTAAGATTCATTCCTCTATGAATCTCTTCTTGTAATGCTCACACTTGTCTCTGCAGCTCTCTAACCTCAGGTGTTACAACACCAGCTCTTCTGCCACGTTCCCTTCGTGGAGGCATTTTCATGATGCATGCTAAAACCTTAGCCAGGGTCCTGGTGCAAACTGCCTCACAGTCAGTGATCTATTTACATGCTCAAGAAAACCTAGCTCTGATACCACTTGATGAAGGGTGCTCCCCTTAATACCACAACCACATAAGAGAAATAGAGAAACAACAACAATAATATGCAAGAATAGAAAATTGGTTTCTTATTATCTCCACAAATGTGGAATTACAAACTTTCAGAATTACAATATGCAAAGCCACATGGGCATTCCCTTACAATATTCTATAGGACAAAGCCTCGAATCAATACCTAGATCTACTACCTAGAACTATTCTGAACTCCTAAGACAATAATACAGCCTTCCTTATATAGGCAATTTTCCACCGCCTGGGAAGGTTCCAGAATTTTAGCCAATAAGGCCAACCAAACTTAGAATTATTTTATTTTACATTTTATTACATCATAGTTGGCTCAAGATAACCTTTGAAACCCAAACAAAAATTTTGAAGAAAATTATTTTCCGCCATTTCGGGTGGCCCAACTTCCGAAGACCATAAGTCATCACCAGTTGACCCGATCGGCTATTATAACCCCATTTCAGAAATGCCACAAAGTGCTCTACAGGCTTGACCAGCACAAGCACCCGTCACCCAAATTTTTGACCTCATCCGTGGCCTCTAAAGCCTTCAAAACTAAGTTCAAAGTTTTTGTACCCTGCTACCAATACCGAAAATCTTCAATATCTTCCAATATACACTTGATCTGGAAATGAAACTTTACTGGAAAACTTATATGACCAAAATGAACCTCTAAGAAAGAAATCAGATCATTCTGAGCACATACAAAAATTACCAAAAATAGTAACTTTCCATAAATAGCAGCTCTGCACAAAATAGCCCTTATTGAATACAAAAATAGAAATATTTTTGAGTGATGCAAGATTGCTCTTACACCCAGGATGCTCCTGCATCACCCCATGTTAGAGTTGGAGATGCTATGGAATTACCTATTGGATTATATATTCCTGGTTGGGGTTGGTCGGTCACAGGACTTGCAGGCTTGTTATATTGTTAAGTTGAGGAAGGTTGTGTGTCAGAGGCTATCTGACTTTTTTTCTAGCAGCACCTTGTGAACAAGTATTGTGGTGTTGGTGAGTATAGGAATCTTGATTCTCTCATATGGATGAGCATACACCACCTTATGCCCTTGTGTCGTCATATTCAGAAGATGATCATATACTCCTTAGCAAAAGGAGAAGGAGACCTATGTAATTATATTTCGGTAAATGAGCATTCTTATTTGAGGAGCCTTGAGGGAATGCAACCTCATAAGTAATCATAGCCATTGTTTATAAGGTCCGAAAGAGCTATTGAATTTCATTTTTTAAAAAGAGATACGAGGAAAGGAATATTTCCCCTTTTGGAATACCTAAGGGTTATCATGGTATATTATAAAGGTTCTTAAAATTGTATATTATGGAAGGAGCCTTAGGGAGCATTTGTTTTCTGTGTGATGCCCCGTAGTGGGACAGTAGGCTTGTATTGCCTTAATTTTAGATATTTTTATTTTTGTGTTAGCTTAGTGTGAGGGAATCGTGTATTCGGAAACCTTTCAAAAGTTGTTGACACACTATGCTAAGTATTATATTTTGCCGGTCTATTCAAGTTCAAGGGATTAGTAGGGAGTAAGTTGAGTTAGCTGAAGGAGAAATCTTAAAATTGTTCCACCTTAGTATAAAGCATCACTTGGTGCACTGGTTACTTGGTCGGCTTCCAGGAGTAAGCCTAATCCTTGGGGGGGATGATGTAAGACCCCTCATGTTTTCCCTCTGATAGTTGGATCACCCTGATGGATTTTAGGTGCTAGGACTGCATGTTGAGACTATGAGATGCACCTGGATTTTATTATAAAAAGATAAGGTTTAGTATAGTTGGATGTTCTAGAAAATCCTTGTGGGGCCCTGTCCCCGTTATCAAAGCCTTCAATCTAATCTCTTAAGGAACAAAAAAATAAAAAAAGAATAAAAATAAAAATTGAATACGGATATTGGTGTATTATAAATTTTATATTTTCTATAATGTAAATAGACTAAAAGTGAAAGATAGGAACTCAGAGATTATTCGAAAGGGAAAAGTTAATGGGCAAATAAGTTGTAACTTAAATTAAGAACAATAAGTGTACCTTGAGTGCCAAGGGCACAATAAAAGAAATAATTGAAGTATATGACTAAGAATGGCTTATAAGAAGTGTTATGATCTTGATGTTAGTTACTTAATTTTGAGATAAATTAGACCTAAGGAAATTGCAACCCTACTATGAAGGAATCACTGAATTTGATTTAATTTCCATGTTAACATAATATAGGAGGATTGAGCTAGATGGCTTTCATGTTTAGGATAATGTTTTGGATGAGTTAGTAAGATGAATGTTGTAAAAATATTTGAATGAGATTAGACTCCTTTGAATTGAGTATTACAATGATTAGGGATACAATTGAATAATGATGATGAATTATGCAATTGAATAATGATCTCAAATTATGCAAAATTGGTTTAGCTATAATGTGAAAGACTAATGCAATTATTCGAGTACCAGGATATTATTGAATTAAGCGATAGACGAAAACAAATGAACTATGTGGTGATTACTAGTTATGTTATAGATGAATGTGTAGCCTTTATTATTATGATGTTGTGTTGTAAAGATGAACCTTGATCTATTGATGTTAGTATTCATAATTTAAAAGTTGAGTATCTTAGACTGTGAAAATCATGGCCATTGTTCTATTATAAGTAAATGTGAATTCTGTTGGAAATTAGTAGCTTAGAAAATGATGAATTCCTAATTGTGCCTAACGTTAGGTATGGATGAAATTGATAAATGATTTAATGTGATGGTATAATACCTTGATAGTTAATTGAGTTATGATTGAGTTTTGCACTTTTCATTGGTATTATTATTTCTTGGGACTACTGATGCTCGTCTCAAGTGTGCAGGTATAAACCATGGATTAGGGGGAGTCAAGCCAACATATTTGTACTATTCCCGTGACACCAAGGTTGTGTCCCAAAGGGATACAAGGCCTTTGTAATGTATTTTATTTTGTGAAGTGAAATGATTATGAATGTATTTAAAAGAGTAAATGTTTTATGTTGTTACATTGTTTAGTGGACTTGCCAAGTAATTATGTGTATGGTGTTGTAGTGTCAATTGACACATGTTCTTGTGATATGAGTTGGAAAGAGTCCACATGGAGAGGATGAATGTCACCATCCAACCTAGTACAAGTTGGTCTTCCCCATACCTCAACTTGGTTAGAACACCAATAGTTGGTCACATCACTTTGAATTTCGAATTTCACCTTGGGGTTGGGTTTTGAGGGGTCAAATTGACTCCAAGAAGGTTTCTTTTCATAAAATGGAAGGCCCATGGGTTATACCTATGGGTAAGGGACCCTTTTAACCATAGGACACCCTAGGAGCACCTTGGGAAGACCTCCAAAAGTGACTTTTTGAAAAGTTGCGAAAATCCCAAAGTCTCATGGGAACTCTTGAGTCAAAAAGCTTCCATTACTCTTCCCCATTCACTTTTTAGAGTTCCATTTAGGGAAATTTGGAAGACCTTGGTTAGATCATCCAATAGGAAACTACAACTACACCCAAGGGCATGGGAGAAGGTGAAGAGCCTATTTTAGTGGAAAACTTGGAGGGTGCTCCCTAATCACCCACTCTCCAATTTTGGAGACAACTAAGGAGATTGGAGTAGGATAGAGAAGAGAGCTTGGATATAGGAGACACTCCCAATACTTGACTCATTAGCTTGTACCAAGGTTGGTGGCTCACTTACTCATTTTCTTAATGTTTTGTTTATGCAAGTATTGGAGAAAAATATGTATTGGTGTATTGTATGAGTTCTAGTGTTGTATTCTTGAGACTTTATGCTTGTGAATCTTGTTTTTTCTCTTGAAGTTTGTTTTGGAGTCTAAGTGATTCATGCTCTCTTGAGCTTGTTTGATCTTCTTGTTTTTGTGCTCTTTGTGTTGTGTGGAGTCAAGATTTTTGGGGTTGTGCAAGGACTCACTCACCCATGGGATGGGAAGAGAAATCCTTGAGTGTGAAGGGGTTCAATGGACAGCTCCAATGGTGGAGAGTCCCTCATGTGTAAAGAGGGTAATGCACCATGGATGTATGGGCTCCATGGATGGGTCTTGCTTAAAATTTGGGGGGCATAAGGAGGTTGTTTTGTGATCTTGGCCATGTGTGCCAATGAAGAGTATTTGGTATATTGAGCCTTGTTGAAGTCATGTTATATTGCAGACCCTTTTTCTCCCAAAGGAGTACTTAGTCAACCTTCACCCATTGAAGGCTTGTGGTTAAGTCTCTTGTGAAAGCCATGGGTTGGGAAGCTTTCTTATTATGTATTGTAGTGTTTCTTTTTTTTGTGGTTTCAATTGAAGTTGTTGAGTAAATGATCATGTGGAAGTAAATGTAAGGAGGAATGTGTATGTTTTGTCACCCGGTTGGCTTGAACTCCCCTAGCTCGGGGGTGGTCCATCTATTTGGACCTATGGTAGGGAGGAGAGTACCATGGTTTCCTTTGACTTGTTTCTTTCAGGTTGCTTTTGCAGGATTGGATGGAATGGCACTCTTGGTCCTATGTGTTTGTGGAAATTATGTAAAGGTTGTAAATTGTTTTTTGTAATGGAGTTTCACTCTCCAAGTCATGTATTGAATCAAGTGTTGTTGTAATGTATTGTGAGGAAGTGTTTTGTAAATCTTGTTGATAGTTTCACTTATGAAATGGTATAATCATGTTCTTATGAAAACAAGGATTGTAGAATAAAGTGTTTTCAAATAAGTCTCTCAAAGCATTGAATAGGAATATCAAATGTTGTTTCCTTGAAGTTTCTCTTTGAGATAGTAATGAAAAGATGTAGTTGTTGTTAAGAAAAAAAGAATAGATTTCCTTCTTGCTAAATGTTATTTATGATGTATTACAATGAAGTTTATTGAGATGAAAATTGAGATGAAAAGAGAGCTTTCATTATGTTATAAATCTTGATCTAGGATCATTGTATGTAAATGTATTGTTTTCAAAAAAAAATCAATCTCTATTTCACATTCTTTTATCCATGCAAATAAATTGTGATCATGTCTTGTTATTTTGAAGAGAAAATCATTAGTTTAATATGCAAACATAAATTGAAATTTTAGTGCTTAAGAGTAACCTATTGAGAAACTAATTTCCTCATCTAAAAGTAAGCATTTTGTCAAATTTAAATCAAGTGAATAGTTGAAAAATAAATTTGAAATCATGATCAAGTTAAAAGAAAAACAAAGCAAAAATAAATGGCAATGGAGACCTACAGGTCTCTAGAAAATGTATGGGAACTAATTCCCATACATTTTCCTTGCCACAGTCCTTATTAAAATATAAAACTTGCCAACTCATAGTCATAAACAAATAAAATAATTATAATGTATTACCTCCTTACCTTTTTTATTGCATCCCCAAAAAGTGGCGCAGGAGATGGAAGGGTCTGTCATAGCAATTAATGTCTTTGTTCCATTGGCCAATGCACTTTCTATCAAGTGTCCTTGGCTGCATTTAATAGTTTTTCAATGTGGATTTCCATAGCAAAGCTCCTTCTTCCTAGCCTGCGTGAGTACTCTTCAAACTTAGTGTATTGGTTTGGGGTGGGGCCCAAACCCCCATGTCCCCATATTTTCTTACCCCCTTGAAACTTGCGCAAGGTTTGGGGATTGTTTTTCATTGTTTTCTTAGGATATGTGTTTGAATACTTAAGTGGACCCCCCTTATCACTCCTCTTTCCTTATTATGCGACCCTCTAGACATAGTATGAGGTTTGACTTCCCCCCCCCCCCCTCTCTTGGCACGTGAACTTAGAATGGGAAAAAGGTGTTTTAGCTAGGAATTAAGGGAAGTTTAGATTAGTAGTTAGTTTAGGTTAATTTTACTTTGAGGATTAAGTTGCTTAACATTGGATAATTCCTTCATGAATTTTTAATGTATTATTTGAATTATAAGTTTGTTTTAGTAAAAAATTTATTGTAGTATCTATTTAATATATATGTATTAATAATTAATATATTATAATATAATAATTAGTTAATTTATTATTAATTGGTTATTATATTATAATTATTTATTAATTAATATATATTATTAAATTATTATTATTCATTAAATATATTATCTAATGATAATATACTTTTATTAATTGGTTAATAATCACATTAATTATTTGATATTTGATAATTAGTTTATTAAGATACGCCTCTTATAATTATAATCATCATTTAATTGGTTGTTATAACTTGACATATTTTAGATCAATATACATTATCTTATAACTTTAATATAACAAGATGATGTTAGTTAAGCATATCAAAATCGATAATTAATATTTATAAGAACATCATTTAAAGGATTTTCTAGACAATGTTCTTTTGACCCTAATAACCTATGTGATTGCTAAAACAATGAATTGTACGTTAATTCGATTTATCAAGACCTCTTATCATTGAAAACCTCTTGGCAACATTGATAAAATAAATTATGAGAATTAGACTCTCCTAGGTTGTAATCTAGTAATAACTAGAAGGGTGACCTAATCATGAGTAGATAATCTATAGTTAATTCTTTGAAAAGGGTCACTCTTAAAATACAAATAATGATTGGTTAACCTAACTAGGAATCCTTGGATAGACCTTGTTGGCATCACCTAATGCTAATCGAGAATCATTCGTTCTATCCCTATTGAACTTAGTTGCAACCTCACCACCTTAATTGAATTCCCTGGTTATAACTTTATTTGCTAGTGTCCTTATGGAGACCGTCATAGGTTAACAATTTGATTATTCGGAGCCTTTGAGAACTTTTTCCAAAGATCACCCTATTAACCTGCAACATTATTTTACATCAAACTATCCTTTTAAAAAAAAAAATGGGTGTGATTTAGTCTGGTTTTCGATGGGCATGACATTTATCCATGAGTTCTTGAGTGCCATCATGATCACCAAAGACTGCATAATTGCATGAGATGAAGTAAGATGATATTACTAGAGGTCCCTCATCATCAACTATTAGCTCTTCTTTCAGCCTTGCAACCTTTTCTTCATACTCCTTTAGATCCTTGAGTTTGTGGAACTGTGCATAGAGACTTCTCCAATAAAGGGTGCTTGCATGATCATCTTCCAGACTGATCTTTTCTCTGATAGCCCAAGAGATGCTTTCTTTGAAACTATGCAAGAACTTGCTCAACACTTTGTCATGCATTGGATAGATTTCCATAAGAGTAGGATCAGGCCTTTTCTTGATCACAATCTTTCTAGTCTGCATGATGAATTAGTAGAGTCGCCAAGCCTGCATATACATTTATAATATACAAACTAAGGAAATAAATTTAGCACTGAATCTTTGATTCGAATCCTCAGTAGAGTCACCAAAAATCTATTGGTGAACAGATTGGTCTTCAAAGAAAATGATTACAAATTGACCCCAAATGCCCAAACAAGAAGACTTAATCTGCACTAATAGTTGGGTCACTTCGCTATTGAAAAGCGTAAGCACCCTCTGAATTATCTGGGTACAGCTCCCCGTGTAGGATTTACAATGAATCAACTAAACTGTAATGGGTAATGGTTTTAACCTAAAAGCAATAAAGGTTTACAAACATCTATTCCTAAACACAACATAGATGTGAAGGGACTAAATAACTGAAAAGAAATAAATAGTAAATGACATAAAGTTCATTTGCCTAAACACTGCATTACAGGAAGAAACTAAGAGAGATAGACAGACTGTTATTTCCAAATACATGAAAAACTAGAGCACAAAGTCCAAAGATAATCATTCTGATAATAAGATGTAATAGATACACATTCAAAGGAAACCAATATCACTCCAAGATAAATATTGATCAGAAAATGAGCATCTAAACTCAAAGATTTAGTATGCTAATATTTTCCTCCTTTGAACACAACAAAATGACAAAGATTTTGTTGTTCCTGTACACTAATCATTATCTAAAAATAAATACCTCCTTCCCTGCATTACAATCAAAATCAAAATTCTATCCCTCCCCTAGCACAAAGTCTCTTGGGTAAGATGGAATCCGGAACCCTTCTTCTGTCTTCTGCTAGCATATTTATTTTCTCCCATTCCTATAACATTTTAGTTATTAGGATAACTATTTCTTGGTAAGGTCTTCTTTTTATCTTCCTTTTGGTGGCCAAATCCTCGGATACTTTATTACCTTCTAAACAAGAAGTTAGCAATGACAACATGTTATTAGCTGAGAAAGACACCTGTCCATTTATGCATATTTTTCTCCAACCAAAAACCATTTGATGAAGATTGCTTCTCTGTTAGCCTCCCATAGATTTCATAACACAAAGAGTGATCTTTGACATTCGGCCAGTAGGCAACATGTTTCTTCACCACTGGCATTTCATCTTCAATACTGGCATCTTATACACAAGATTGTATCTTAATGTGTACTTTATGCGGTGTTTGATTGACAAAAGCATCAGAATCTTGATCTTCTCAAAATTCTCAATGAAAACCAAAAGGATTGGCATGGGAAGTGTTCCTCTTTATGTTTTAGTTATATGTAGAGATCATTATACTTGACCTTTAGTGGAAATATCCTGATTAGTAACTTTTTTGAAATGGGGAACTCTTTCTCTAACATTGTCACCCCTTAACTATCCATCGTGCTTGGGATACCATGCATACAATAACATCTGAATCATCCCTGACCATTATATCACCTACAGTTGATGGGGTGAAAAAGAGAGAAGAATGTACAGTTCTTATCTCTGAATACAACTTTGGGAATTCTTTCATGATATGGGCATCAATTCCAGCTTTAGTACAGTCACAGGGTAACTAGATATCACCTTCTACAAGTGATGAATATGATCCATTTGAAAGTGGAATGAATAGAATCATAGAGAGATCACTAAGGCATTCAGATTCTTGATTCACATCAAAGTAGGCATTGGGTTCATTAGGTCAATGCCTCAAGAAATCATGAAGAGCAGCAAGCAATGAGCCTAACCAGTTCAAGCCCAAATACCTTAAGTCATCCCTATTATTGAAAAGTGATTTCAGCATCTCAATTAAAGTTCTTGGTCCAAACACATGTACACTTAAAGCATTTTCTAATGGATTTGTCAAATGAACATCTCTATGTAGGTAACCAAGGCTAAGATGATCATTCAGTAAGTTATCCAGTAAAAGCATGCGTAATTGATCAGTCCAACCCCTTAAAACCTTGCATGGAATGGACCATGAGATATCCTTGCTCTCTAATGGTAAGCATGAAGAAGCCCTTAACTTATAGAGAATCATTCCTAGAAGTGGAGAGAAAAATCCCAAGACTTCTCCAATCAATGGGACAAATCTCATATAAAGTGTAACTGCTTTTCCTAGGTTACTTTGATAACATGGAAGATCCCTGAAAGAGACTATCATACTGACAAATAGATCTAGAAACTCTGAAAGAAACCATTCATACCAGGAACTATCTCCATCAGCCTCTTCTCTTGAAGATGGATAAATAAAGTCCCCTTGAAGTATAAATTTCAAGCCATATGCCCGTAATGGAAGAAATGTAAATACTAGTTGTTTTTCTAGGCATGGCATGTACTCTCCACTTTGGTCCTTAAAGAATGTCCAAAGCCTCATCTGTAGTGGTTCATTACAATCAGAAGAAACTCTACGCTTGACTTCTATAGAAGGTTCTATTGTTGCCTTGTGCATAACTTCAAGTGCACCTTTAAATTTCTTGTGCTTCAACTCCATTTCTGCCCACTCACACCAAACACTAGCTAAATCATCCATTATTTTTTAATTTGCTTGCACAACTTTCTCAAAAATGATCCTTGCATTTCCAACATCCTTGTGATTTTCATATAAGCGTGCAAAGGAAACCCACAATGTATGTGGTTTTCCAATGGCTTTCATTGGATTCACCATTTTCACAGCTTTTGTAAAAGTTAATATTTGCCTCATAGGATTGTCATTGAAAAGCTTTGCTATCTTATGCTACTCATGCACATTGTGAGGATTCTATCTTAAGAGCACACTACTGAGAAGCTCAGGCCATTGATTCATCAAATTCTCTAGTTTAACCAACCTTTGCGAAGTCACTTTGCTAGAGTTGACATCAAAAATATGAAGACAACACCTCACATGCACTGTCGTCGCTTGGACTTTATCATGAGGCAAGTATCAATATGCATCAAATGGCATCTAGTGTCTAGATAATCTCCTTATTGGAAAGTGGAGGTAATATACCATCCCTAGCATATTAAAGTGATCAAACTACTTAATGAATGGGAGGAGCTCGAACATCAGCATATCTGGTTCTTCCATTGTGAATAGATTCAGTTGTGATTAGAGCAGAGTGATTCTGTCACCAACCATAATGATCTTTAATTTGATCGAACATATGTATTTATGAAAATGTATTCGGGTTCCTTCAAAATTCAAGCTCACAGTAATGATTGCTCTTGTGTCTTCATGATATTGTGAAATGATTTGGGAACACTTTGATGAAGCTATAAAACTACTCCTTGAAATGGGGCACAAGTATCCACATACCAACAACAAACCTTTTCAACATATCATGGTACTTGGAAGATTGGATACGGTTGTAGTCTAGATGTCATGTCATGGCTTTACAAAATGATAGTGAGCTTGTGCTTGATCCTCGATATCAATTGATTCCAACAATAAAATAAAACTCATGCATTATTTGAGCCCCATATCATATCATCGATTTGTAAGGTTTTGAAAATGTGAATGAGTTCACCTTCAAAATGATGTAAATATTTCTTCAAGAGGCTTAACTTCTTATGTAAACCTACACCATGATCTCTCCGGCACTGAGCCAAGCCATAAATAAAATCTCTATATGAAAAAGTAACATACCCTATTGACGGTGTGCCTTTGATCAAACTGTCTACCTATGCTACTAATCACTGAATATGCCTGATCATGATCATTATATCCAAATGGGGCTAGTTGGATGTATCAAATCTTTGACAATGACCCTTTCTTCTGATATTTGAATCTAAAACCGTTGAACTTCCTTGTTGAACTTCTGAAATGCACCCATAGTCATGCCTTTGAATTGAACTCTGAACCTGTGATTCTTCTTATGCAAACTAAACCACTTCAAACCTCTTTGAACTTAGTTCAAAGAGATTTGAGACCCTACACCGAAAGTATAAATATTGGGGTCTATATGGGTACCAACAATCTTATTAATCATGTTAGGTCTTAATTGATCATATTAGTTGCATGTTAAGTAATTAGTCTTAATCGGTCAATTAATAGGTCCTAATTAGTCAAGTATTAGTCACATGTTAGGTCTTAATTCCTACTAGGTCTTATTAGGTCGTATTAATCAATTTAAGGGTCTTATTAGGTCTTATTAATCATGTTAGGTCTTAAAAGGAAATATTAGGTCTTATTATTCATGTTAGCTCTTAAAGGGTCCTATTACATATTGTTAATCATGTTAGGTCTTAATTGGTCAGAGAGGGAGAGAAAGTTCATGTTGGTTTGTAGTATTTTAGTTTATGTTAAATTCTAGTGTTAAAGTTCAATAGGAAATATTAATCATGTTAAGGGTCCAATTAGATAATAATGGTCTTATTAGGTCTTATTAATCATGTTAGGTCTTATTCTTCATGTTAGCTCTTAACGGTCCTATTACATCTTGTTAATCATGTTAGGTCATAATTGGTCCTAGAGAGAGAGAAAGTTCATGTTGGTTTCTAGTATTTTGGTTTATGTTGGTTTCTAGTGTTAGATTTTAATAGAAAATATTAATCATGTTAAGGGTCCTATTAGATGTTAAGGGTCTTATTAAGTCTTATTAATCATGTTAGGTCTTAATAGGAAATATTATGTCTTATTACTCATGTAAGGTCTTAAGGGGTCCTATTATGTCTTATTAATTTCATGTTAGGTCTTAATTGATCATATTAGTCACATGTTAAGTCTTAATTAGTTTTAATCATTCAATTAATAGGTCCTAATTGGTCAAGTATTAGTCACATGTTAGGTCTTAATTCCTATTAGGTCTTAATAGGTCCTATTAGTTCTTAAGGGTCCTAGTAGGTCTTATTACTCATGTTAGCTCTTAAGGGGTCCTATTACTTCTTGTTAATTTCATGTTAGGTCTTAATTGGTTAGAGACAGAGAAAGTTCATGTTGTTTTCCACTGTTAGAGTTTATGTTGCTTCATGTTCTAGTTTTATGTTGGTTTAATGTTAAGGTTCATGTACGTTTCATATTAAGGTTTATTTTTTAATTAGGTTAAGGGATCTTATTTTAAATTAGGTTTATGGTTAAGGTTCATGTTTATTTAATGTTAAGGTTTATGTTGGTTCATGTTTAAATATCATGTTTCTAATAATTTATATAAGTTTTCCTAATGTTTTGTAACATTTTTGTAATATTTTGAAATATATCTAACAAAGAATAAATTAATTAACTAACTAACACAGTTTATTAACTGAAAAAAATATTATATTAATTAAATAACTAAATCTACATAACATCATATTATTTAATTTCTATAATTAAAAATAATAAAATTACATGAACAAAAATAACTATTAAATTAACATTTTTATTCAAATTACAATTATTAAATATTAAATAGAAAAAAATAAATTTAAAACATAATAAAAATCATTAAAAATCATTAAAAAAGAAAGTAAAAAAAGGGCCTACTTCTTTCAGTCGAAAACTTCCTTAAGCTCTCCTCAAAATCCGTAAGCCGCTTAGATCAAATGAGCCTCCCAATTCAACTTTTTGGTTTATATAGATTTTTGGGGTTTCAGCCGGAACCCTTTCAGCCAAAACCATTCTAGCCAAAATAGTTTCGACTGGAACCCTCCCTCCACATAGATGCCACATGGCACCTAGTGGGCACCACATAGTTCTAACTAGAACCGGTTTGGCTAGAACCATTTCAACCGGAACTATAAAATTTGTCCCCTAGTGCGACACATCTTTGTGCTTTTACCCAACAAGTGTATCTATTTATTTTGAATTACATCATCTACTGATATGGTAATCTTCCTCCATCATTACTGGCAATGGAGGAAAATTCAAGAACAGTGATATATGTGAGCTCTACACCAAATTCTAAATTAAACAATATGTTTCTTCAATTTACTACCCAGAAGGCAATGCCTAGACCAAAGCCTCAAACAAAAATCTACTTAAAATCTTGCATCACATTGTTAGCACGTTGGGAAGAGATTGGTTCCTGCAACTCAATTGAACATTATAGGGCTTACCGCACCAACATCAGAATGCCTACTGGGGAAACACATTTCTATCTTGTGTATGACATATAAGCATTTTTACCAATTGAAGTAGAACTCCCATCTTTGAGAGTTTCTTTGCACTAGCTAATACCGGATGTTATGATTGCAAGATTTAGAACTGTCAAGGATGAATGTCAGCAAGTGGTGTTCGATCACCTCAGAGCATACCAAAATAAAATTTCAAGAGGATATAGCACAAAGGTAAAACCATTAAAACATTAGGTGGGTGACCTTATGTTGAGAGAGAATCCCCACAACCTGTCACACCAGGAACAAAAGGGGAAGTTTGAGCCTAACTGGTTGGGGCCATATATTATCACTGCAACATTTGGCTCTAGTGCATATCGAATCTCTATAGCAGAAGGAGAACAAATCTAAGGGCCCATCAAGACACTCCATCTAAAGAAGTTTTATTCCTAAACATTCTTTGTATCGAGCTTCATGTACATAGCTAAAAGTCCTTGAAAAAAATTGCAAAATTGTAAAATAAAATAATCATAGAAATCACAAAAAGTACTAAAACAAATTATCATCGTTGTGAAAAGCTGGGAAATAGGCACTTTAAAGAATCAACCAAAAAAAGAATTCAAAAAAAATGAAAATTTTGAAAAAGACAAAAAATTAACAAATTTGAAAAATATAAAAAAATAATTTTTTTGAAAAATACAAAAAAATCAAAAAAATGAAAAGAATAAAAAAGTAAAATTGAAAAATCTAAAAAGTTCCTTGGTGAAAACTTAGTAAATAGGCGCCTTGGTAGAAAAAAAAAGTAAACAAGTGCCTCTTGTACTACAATGCTCCATCTATCAACACTAAGTCTTGGCACAATGTCTTTGCTTCAGTTGGTATGTAGCCTTAGTCACTTTCATGACCCATCAATTGATTCATGCTACACTTCCATGGATTGGAATTGGTCTGTATCTTTCTTCCTAAGACATTCAAGTTTGGCTAGGGGGAAATTCCCATCATGGTAGTTGATTAGAGCATCATCCCAAGAAAATCAGATTCAGTTTTCCAAAAACCACTGAAAGGTTAATCAATAACACACACATTGGTACTTTTCAACACCCCACAATGTGGCAACATCAATAAAGAGTGTTTCTTAACACCTATCAGAATCATCCATCAAAATGAATGACATACTTGAATGATTCGAAGTGTTTTTTAACACTATGCACTTCAACAAGCTAGAACACACACCAAAACACAAACACTACAAAAAAATTTCTAAATTGAGGTTGATCACATATCTATTGTGACTTGATGATGTCTAAACAACTAGAGAAGAAACAAAGGTTACGAATTTTCTTCATATGCTATTTGTTATTTTGTTTGTTATTATTCAATTTACCAATTATCCCTTTATATGTAGCTCAACGATGTGTAAATAGGACTAGAGGAATATAGACTGAGGCATAATCATTTTCTTTGTTTTCTTCTTGGTGTTGTTTTGATGATCCTAAAATCTCCAATAAATTGGGTGTCTGTTGTAATGTCCTCCATCTTGATTGGAATGCCACACATACCTCGAATATTTTTATATTGATACTAAGGTGAGGTTGGATCTATCGCCTTGCCTATTATTTTGTTTGTTTAAGTAAGAACTATTCAGGTCATCCTAACATCTTATGCCTTGATGCTTATGGTTAGTGTCCATATCAATTGGAAACGATGCCTAGTTCATCTTGGATTTAATGCTCCAATGCTTATGTCATTTCACACCTTTCTCAGATATAGGCCATATTCATATTCTCATAGTCGTAGTGGCACTAGAGAGAATTGTATCAACTACGATGTCCCACACTGCTCAGTGATAAAAATTTTCAAAAGAAAACTCAGTGACTAAGTCCTAGGGTGCATTCATGTTAGCTTTTGATTTTTCATTTGGACAACATTACTCCATCATTTTTCCTATGTGGAATGTGAGGCATGCAATCAATCTCATCATCTTCTTCGCTCACCAAGCAGTCAACTATGTCATTGGAGATATGATTGAGTACCTTTGAATCAACAAGACAATTTCCTACAAAGAGATGTTAGAAATCATTGCATATATAAGCATATTCCATAAACCTACTTGCATATCAATACATATAAGCATAAATCCAATTGCATAACCATAAAAAATATTTGCATTTATTGCATATCTAGTTAAATCCATTACACATCCATTTAGAAAACATTGCAGGGTGAACCCACAATACTAGGTTACACTTTTTTCGTTGAATGGACACTAAACTCTACATTTTAAGAAAAACTTTCAGATTCAGATGCATATTGCCATTGAACCATTCAAAATCGAAGGATGAAGTAAATTAGATTCTTATAGGATTTTCTATCTAGATTCTAAATATATATATATATATATATATAATTATTTTTGAATTTATTTGAATACCTTTTTCTTTCTCCCATGAAAACTGGTATGGTGCTAAAAATGTCATTTTCAAATAGTAACATTGTTTTCATAGAGCATAATTTTTTTTGTAAAATAGATATGAATGTGATTCTTTCAAATTTAGTTTTGTAACATCCATTCAGAGGGCATGTAGTTGGTTTGATGATATTATCACTATTATAGCATATTTTATTAATGTTTGAAGTTGACTAAACCATAATTTTGACATACCTTAACTACATAGCTTATAACTTATTGTGTACTTATCAAATTTCAATTTTTTTTTTTAATAGAAAGTAGACTCGAATACGGAGGGTACTGTTATATTTCAAACAAAAAAAATCCCTTTTTTACTATTTTTCATTGAACATCAAACTCAAAGGTTTATATTTGATAAAAAACCTACATTCGTTTAACGTCAAAAACCATACACGTAATAAATTAAAAAATATTCAAATATATAATTGTTAGAAATCTAGTTCTAAGCACTTATTGTATACAAAACAACATCTTCTTATTCTTCCATTTGATCACCACACTTGAGGCCCGAAGCCATGAAATTTGTAGAATTTCTTCAAAACTTTCAACCATGGCCTAAACCAGGCACTTTCGATAGAAAGTACTTTCTTGAAAAATGCAATTTCTAGCCATTACTAAACTACTTTCGATAGAAAGTCAGTTAGTTTTGATTGAAAGTCAACTTTCACTTTTGATAGAAACCTATGTTGGCCTTTTTGGTGTAATTTCTGGTTAATAAGGATTAGGTATAAATAAATGTATATTTTTTTCATTTCATAAATCCTAAAGCTATAAAATAATTTGCATTTAGGAGAAGGAAGACATTTTGGCACGGAATAATTTTCTAAGTTGTGATGGGAAATAAAAAGAGAAGGCTAAACAAAATTACATGACATTATTCAGAAGAGACTAAACAAAGACTACGTGAAGAATCATGAAAAAGATATTATCGTCAGAAACAAGGTATGTTTAAGATGTTTCTCTCTAGATATTTTAAGTTGATGGTCAAGACTTGTCTAATGTTCATGTAAATGTGATATTGTAATACCTAATTTTAGACATAATTAGACTAATTATTAGCAATTAGGACCTATTAAGACCAATTTAGAAGTCTAACTAGACCTATTAGGACCAAGTCTAGACATAACTAGGACCTATTCTAGTCCTACCAATTAGATCTATTAGGAATTGTTATTCTAACCATTTAATAGATGTATTAGGACCTTTTGGGGTCCAAATAGACCTTTAACTATACCTATGAGGACCATTTAGATAGGTCACTAGACCAATTAGGACCTATTAGACTTAACTAGACCTAATTGTAGACCTATTTGGACTAATTAGGACCTAATAGGACCTATTAGGACCTATTACATGACTAATTAGGACTAATAGGACCTAAATTAAGACCTAATTAGAATCAATTAGAACCAATTAGCACCTAATTAGACTCAATTAGAACCAATTAGGACCTAATATGACCTATTAGAGCCCAATTAGACTCAATTACAATAAATTAGCACCTAATTACACTCAATTAGGACCAATAGACCCAATTAGGACCAATTATAACTAATTAGGATCTATTAGGACTAATTAATACCTAATATGACCTATTAGGATTAATTAGGACCTAATATGACCTATTAGGACCTATTAGGACTAATTAGGACTAATAGGACTATTTAGGACTAATTAGAACCAATTAGAACCAATTAGGACTAATTAGAACCAATTACAACCAATTAGCACCTAATTAGACTCAATTAGACTCAATTAGGACCTAATATGACCTATTAGAACCCAATTAGACTCAATTACAATTTATTAGCACCTAATTAGAACTAACTAGAACCAATTAGAACCTATTTAGACTCAATTAGGACCAATTAGACTCTTGATTAGAACTAATTAGAACCAATTAGAACCAATTAGGACTAATTAGAACCAATTAGGACTAATTAGAACCAATTAGGACTAATTAGGACTAATTAGAACTAATTAGAACCAATTAGGACTAATTAGAACCAATTAGGACCAATTAGACTCAAATAGAACTAATTAGAACCAATTAGAACCAATTAGGACTAATTAGAGCCAACTAGGACCAATTAGAACCAATTAGGACCAATTCGAACTAATTAGGACCTAATTATACTCAATTAGAACCAATTAAGACCTAATTAGACATAATTAGAACCAATTAGGACCTAATATAACCTATTAGGACCTATTAGATCCAATTAGGACCTAATATGACCTATTAGATCCAATTAGGACATAATATGACCTATTAGATCCAATTAGGACCTAATATGACCTATTAAAACCCAATTAGACTTAATTAAAATAAATTAGCACCTAATTAAACTCGATTAGGACCAAATAGACTCAATTAGAACTAATTATAACCAATTAGAACCTATTTGGACTAATTAAGACCTAATAGGACCTATTAGGACTAATTAGGACCTAATAGAACCTATTAGGACCTAATAGGACCTATTAGTACCTATTAGGACTAATATGACCTATTAGGACCCAATTAGAATCAATTAGAACCAATTAGCACCTAATTAGACTCAGTTAGAACCAATTAGGACCTAATATGACCTATTATAACTCAATTAGACTTAATTACAATAGTTTAGCACCTAATTAGGACCAATTAGAACTAATTAGAACCAATTAGAACCTAATACAACCTATTTGGACTAATTAGAACTAATTAGAACTAATTAGAACCAATTAGATTTAATTAGACTCAATTAAAACCAATTAGACCTATTTAGACTCAATTCGAACCAACTAGATCTAATTAGACTCTATTAGATCCTATTAGAACCAATTAGGACCTATTAGATCCAATTATTACCTAATATGACCTAGTAGATCCAATTTGGACCTAATTAGACTCAATTAGAACCAATTAAGACCTAATTAGACTCAATTAGAACCAATTAAGACCTAATTAGACTCAATTAGAACCAATTAGGACCTAATTAGACTCAGTTAGAACCAATTAGGTCCAATTAGACTCAATTGGATCCTATTAGAACCAATTAGGACCTATTAGATCCAATTAGGACCTAATTAGACTAAATTAGAACCAATTAGGACCTAATTAGACTCAATTAGGACCTAATATTATCTATTAGATCCAATTAGGACCTAATAGCACCTAGTAGATCCAATTAGCTCCTAATTAGACTCAATTAGAACCAATTAGAACCTAATATGACCTATTAGAACCTAATATGACCTATTAGAACCAATTAGGACCTAATTAGACTCAATTAGAACCAATTATATCCAATTAGACTCAATTAGATCCTATTAGAACCAACTAGGACCTATTAGATCCAATTAGGACCTAATATGACCTAGTAGATCCAATTAAGACCTAATATGACCTATTAAAGCCCAATCAGACTCAATTATCTAATATATTAGCACTAATTAGGACTAATTAGGACCAATATGACCTATTAGATCCAATTAGGACCTAATATGACCTATTAAAACCCAATTAGAATCAATTAGAATAAATTAGCACCTAATTAGACTCAATTAGGACCAAATAGACTCAATTAAAACTAATTATAACCAATTAAAACCTATTTGGACTAATTAGGACCTATTAAGACCTATTAGGACTAATTAGGACCTAATAGAACCTATTAGGACATAATAGGACTAATAGGACCAATTAGGACCTATTAGGACCTATTAGGACTAATAGAACCTATTAGGACCTATTAGGACCCAATTAGAATTAATTAGAACCAATTAGCACCTATTTAGACTCAATTAGAACCAATTAGGACTTAATATGACCTATTAGAACCCAATTAGGCCCAATTACAATAAATTAGCACCTAACTAGGACCAATTAGAACTAATTAGAACCAATTAGAACCTAATAGGACCTATTTGGACTAATTAGGACCTAATAGGACCTATTAGAACCTATTAGAACCTATTAGGACTAATTAGGACCTAATAGAACTTATTAGTACCTATTATAGGACCAATTAAACCCAATTAGGACTAATTATGACCAATTATGACTGATTATGACTAATTAGGAACAATTATGACCAATTAGAACTAATTAGAATCAATTAGCACCTAATTAGCACGTAATCTAACCAATTAGAACTAATTAGAACCAATTAGGACCTAATATGACCTATTAGAACCCAATTAGACTCAATTAGAATAAATTAGCACCTAATTAGACTTGATTAGGACCAATTAGACTCAATTAGGACAAATTAGACTCAATTAGAACCAATTAGGACCTAATATGACCTATTAGAACCAATTAGAACCTACTATGACCTATTATGACTTAACTCTAGACTAATTAGGACTTATTATGACCAATTAGGACTAATTAGGACCAATATGACCTGTTATAGCCAATTAGGACTCAATTAGAACCAATTGGGACCTAATATGACCTATTAAAACCAATTAGGACTCAATTAGAACCAATTAGGACCTAATATGACCTATTAGAACCCAATTAGACTCAATTAGAACAAATTAGCACCTAATTAGACTCAATTAGGACCAATTAGACCCAATTATGACCAATTATAACTAATTAGACTCAATTAGGAGGTCAATTAGACTCAATTAGGACCAATTAGACTAATTAGGAGCAATTAGACCCAATTAGGACTAATTAGGACCAATTATGACTCATTAGGACTAATTAGACCCAATTAGACTCAATTAGACCCAATTAGACTCAATTAGACTCAATTAGGACCAATTAGGACCAATTAGACTCAATTAGGACCAATTAGGATCAATTAGACTTAATTAGACCTAATTAGACCTAATTTGACTCTATTAGGACCAATTAGGACCAATTAGACTCAATTAGACCCAATTCGACCCAACTAGACCTGTTAGACCTAACTTCATTCAAAATTTTTTGTTTAATAATTTATACTTCATACATGTAGGAAATGCTCGAGAAGCACAACCTTCTGAAGTTGGAGAAGGGTCATCACAAGCTCAACAACCGCAACCTTTAGAAGTTGGAGAAGGGTCATCACAAGCTCAACAAGCCCAACCATCTAAAGTTGGAGTAGGGTCATCACAAGCTCAACAAGCCCAACCTTCAGAAGTTGGAGAAGGGTCATCGCAAGCTCAACAAGTACAAATCTCAGAATATCAAACAAGTACACATCTCTCTCTCTCACTGACTTTCTCTCACTATCTCAATTTAGTCTCTTATTGGTGAATATACATTTTGGGTCTTTCCCCTTAAGAAGTTATTTTTTTTGTTGTGTACATGCAACCTTTGATGATTAAAATGTTGGACAAGGGGCATCCCAAGTTGAATCAACCCAAGGTCAAACAAGTATGGATTTCTCTCATTAGTTTATAAATTATTATAGGTTTGACATGCTCAAGAGCTTGTAAATACTTATGTCATGATTGTCCCCTTAAGATGAGATATTAAGATATTTATTTTATTTTATTTGCAGTGAAAGTGCAAGAAACATATGTGAATGATAGTCTACTCCAACAGTTGAAGAGATAAATTAATCGTAAAATCATAGACCATTTAATTAAAATGGATGTGGAAAAATTGAGAGATTATGCTAAACAACCCATAAATATTACGAAGAGGGCATTGAATAAAAAGTCTAAGCAAATAATGAAACAATTTGAGAATCTTGGTACACTTGAAAAAACTCAACTCTTATCAATTACACTTCTTAAAGATGATCTAAAAGAGCCATTAAAATTGTTGGGTGTAGATGCAAGTTTGAAAAAGTTAAAATCAAGTAACGTACAAAAAAATATTGTTGACAGTGTTAAGGAAGGTTTGCATTCCATTAGAAAAATAACTAGATCTACAGATAGGTCCATTTCAAGAAGAGTGATACTGACATCTATTTTAAATAAAAATATGTCCCAAAGAAGACAAATTTCTTCACTTTCATCTTAGATCACATACAGTAGAAAGACAATGACACACTATTTGAAAAGAAGAATAAATTTGGATGATACTACATTGGAAGGTAATTGGGAATTAATGTGTAGAGCTCCTCAACCTGATAGAATTAATGAATCAGTTAGGAACTTAGTTACATAATTTTGGACTGATCATACTCATCCTTCACCAAATACAAGAGACATTATCAAGAAGAAGATTGGGCCTAAGGAATATTTTCATCACACAAAACATCGGTTGGACACCACACAACATGAATTGTATCTCTCATTTTGTAACTCAAATCCTACCATTAAGATTGGACAAACAATGTTTGAAAGATTAAAGCCATTTTTTGTAAAGATAAATAAATCTTTTGAAACTTGTTGTTGTCGATATCATATTGAATTCAATCTCTACTATCAAGGGTTTAGAAAGATGATAGAAGAAAGTGGTGGTTCTCAAAATGATTTTCTTAAACATCAAAGCCAATTCATAGCATCAATCTTATGTAACAAATCAATTGATAATAAAATACCTTAAATAGATTGCATAAGAGGAACTTGTCAAACATGCAGGGATTTGGCTAAATTTCCTTTGAGACTTGAAGATATTGACATGACGAGGATGATAAAATGTAAGAGATACAAGTACATAAAGTCTGAAACAAAAGTCAAGAAAGAATCAACAAGGTTGGAATATGTAGAAGACGAGATACCTGTTGCAACATTTATGGAGAATTTTTGTAAATTGATTCAACCATACATACGTCATATTTTTTTTTATAAATGGTAGGCAAAATAATTCCAAATACAAAAAGAATCTTTTCCAATTGGAACAATTTTATCAGTTGTTGATTTTGCAGAGAACTACTGCTTTGTTTCTCAAAAACAACTTCAAGCAAAATACTACTATACATAGCAGGTGACTATCATGGTGCATGTGTCTTATCGACATGCACAATTAGATTTGGATGGTGTTGAAAGTACATATGAAGCATGACTCATAAAGAAAGAATATCACTTTTACATTAGTGATGATAAAGAGCATGACATACATTTTGTCGAGCATTGCTTTAAGATATTTTTTGGATATTTCGTAAACAAAGGCATCAAAATTGAAAAGCATTTTGTTTGGTCGGATGGATGTGAAACACAATTTAAATCAGCAACGCCATTTTATGCACTATGTAGATATCATTGATACCAAAAGATACCACATATTTGGAGTTTCTTTGAGAGTGGATATGGAAATGGAGAGCGTGATGGTGCAAGAGCTCGTATCAAACGTGCTTTAAGAAAGTATCAACTAGACTATCAAGGACATCGTATAAATAATGCTCATGATGTAGCTGAGTGGTGCAAGATTCTTTTTGTGGTGCTAAATCATGATAACACATCATCATGATCAGATTGAGTCATAACCTTTAGAGTATTCTGGGAGATAATAGGTATTAATTTTAAATGTATTGATCATTGTTTGAGTTAACTTATATGTCTTTAATTTTTACATGTTACCTCTCAATTGTTCATGTGTTGACAAAAGATAAATCCATGGATGCAAGAGAGTAGACAAAACAAGATCCCTACATTCAGTTATGAGTACGGATAGTAATGTGTGGTCATTGTACACTAGAGATTATTCATGCTTTTGTTATGACTGCATTTCTGAAAACAATGTTGAATGTATCAACCAAAAATGTGGATATGTTAGTGAATGGAATTTGGTTCCACTTGATGTTACAAACACAAATGATGTTCAGGATGAAAGCTTTGACGAAATTCCATTGATTTCTATAGATTATGACCATATTTTAGGTTTGATCAAAATTGGTACGTGTGTGTTTATGTACATGTTTAAAAAGGATTCATAAAATCAATTCATAAATAAAGTTTGTTTAATTTATATTTACAAGTTCCTAAAATTAAAAGTTCACTTTAAATGCAAGACATATTTTTGCAGTAGTAGCAAAGCTTGGAAATGTGGAAGGTGTTAGTTACTATTTATTACATTGCTGCAAGGAGAGGATGAAGCTAACACAGAATGAAACAAGTGATGGAATTATGTTTCCCAGGTTCTAGTACTGTATTTAAGTTTCACAACCTATATTAAACTTGAGTGAGACCTTCCAACTTCAAATTTTCTTATACGTTTGTTTATATGGTTAATTTCACACACACACACACACACACACACACACACACACACAGATATATATATATATATATATATATATATATATATATATATATATATATATATATATATATATATATATATATATATATATATATATATATATATATATATATATATATATATATATATATATATATATATATATATATATATATATATATATATATATATATATATATATATATATATATATATACATGCATGAAACATCATTCAAGTGTAGATCAAGTACTATAAATATGAAACATATATGGATCAATCATGTGTCAAACATTCTATCAAAAGGGTCTAGAAATGAAATATAACATCAAACACATCAATCGTTCATGTAGCTCGTCTCTAGAAATGAAATATAGTTCATCAAACAGATGTGAATATATATGTAATATGAAATATGTCTCTATCTATCAAATATGAAAGTGTGTAGGACTCATCATGATGACTCCTCAATAAGTGGTCACACCTAGAGTGACTATCATGCTGTGAAGGATGTGTAGATTCCTACAAAGAAAGAGATATATAAATTAATATATAAACATTGTACAAAAATCTTAAGTTTGATTTAAAATATTGTACAAGAAAACATGTTATAAAGTGTGTACACACAGATAATAAATTAAAAACTCACCTGTCCACTACTGATGTCATCATTGAGTGAGTCTCGATGACGTACACGATCAGTACCCAAAGAATGAGTAATAATAGGCATATCCTGGTAGACAAAAAAATTATATCATATATATACGTGCTGTTGGAAACTATAATTGAAACAATTGTTGTGTTGTCATTGATGTGAAACCTTAACTGGTAAGACTATTGCTACTTAGGAAAGTACTATATCTATTGTATTGTTGTGAAGAAGCGAAAAAAAGGATGGTAATAATAGCACCTAAGGAAAGGTTGAGTTATCTTGATACTACAAATTGTACTTGACTATGTTGTACAATGATGAGATAATGTATTTTTTATCTTAATAAGATTGAAGACTAACCTGGTAGGCTTGACCGAGCAAAAATGGAGAAATCATGTTCAAGCCAAGTAATGTTAGTGTCGACCGAGTCAATATATGTTGAGTAAAATTCTAGTGTCAATCGAACATCAGTTAATTGCCGAGAAAGATAGTCTAAGCCAAGGAAACATTTTTAGTAATGACCAAGCTTTCTACATGAAGATCGAGTAGTTGATCACAGTACTGACTGAGCATCAACATTTTTATATTTAAAGAGAATTCAGATTTGGAGCCGACATTGTTGAATTCTTGGATTATGTAAAATGTGTTGACTTTATTTATTGATTGTTTGAAAGCATTGAATGCACTGAAAAACATTTTATTGTAAATCTTTAAGAGATTTGAGATGTTTCTAGAAAAGGATCCAAAGAACATAAAGAAGGTAGATTCAATGAATCTGACCTAACCCTAAGATCTATGAAGGAGATTGAGTGACAAAAGATGAGTTAACCTAATTGAGGAAGTATTAAGGGAACCTAAGCATTAGATATGTGTGTGCATGGGTGAAAAGAGGATGCTAGAAGATCAGATGTTATTGACTGTACAAGTAGAAAAGGCTGAAGGAGAAGTGTGGTGATTGCTTGAAGAAAAGTTCTAAGTAGATCAGAGATGGAAATGGCAAAGCTTCAAAGTCAGTAAACCAACATTTGTGTACAAAATTTGGATCTGATATTTGCAAAGTGAGTTGTATGTTTTGCAGATCATTACTACTTCTACTTTCTAACCATTGTAACAGTCAAAATCCTTTTAACAGAGGTTGACCTAATAGTCATATGTTTAAATCCTTTGAACAAGGTTGCATTCTAATGGATTATATGTAAGTCCTATAACAAGGCTCACTTTTAACAGAGTGGTTGAAATCCTTTAACTAGGTCACACCTAACAATGTGTATTGTAACCTTTGATAGGGTTGGATTTTAACTAAGCTTACTTCAAAAGAGTGAAAATAATAGTAGCATGTTACAAAGTGGTTTTTCCCAGATTGGGTTTCCACTATAAATCCTAGTGTCAATGCTTGTGTGAATGTTTTGGTTTGAACATTTCTATGTTTTACAAGTTAGATACAACTGGGTAGTGGACTGCAATGTTATATATTTCTATTATAGAATCAATGATGATTGAGTTGGTTTTGGTTGTTAGATCTGATTTAAAGAAAAGTTTTTGAAGTTTGTTTTATACATCAGGACCTGAGAAAACTGATTCACCCCCCCCCCCTCTCTATTGTTCTAGATCATATTAGCAATTGGTATCAGAGATGTGTTGCTTATTATTGGTGTTTACAAAAATCAATAAAGGTACTTGAAGCAAATGATCAAGATGTATAAGAAGGAGGTACCAAAGATGAATAAGGAAAACTTCTCTACATGGAAAAGCTTGATGAAGCTGCATCTAGCCGGTATTGGTGATTCTGCAAAGTACTACATTGCAAATGACTATGTCTCACCTGTCGCACCTTTGACTACTGAGGAAATGAGAGCTAAGAAAGAACATAATCAGGCAATGCTAGAAATTACATCTTCCCTAAGTTATCCAAAATTTGAGGACATTAAGGATTGCATAAGTGCTAAGGTGATGTGGGACACTCTTGCAAGGATCTATGGTGGTGACTTAAATGTACTGAAAGCTAAGGCCGAGAGTCTTAGAGGTAATTTTGATGAAATTAGAATGCAAGAAGGTGAGAACATTGCACAATATTGTGGTAGAATAAAAGAAGTTGTGAATGCTATTAGAGGAGAAAATGGGATTATTAATGATGAAACTATAATTGGAAAAGTACTAAGAACTTTGCGTCCTATATATACTATTAAGATCTTAGCTATTCAGGAATCTAGATGTAACTCTACAAATATGCTTACTTTGGAAAGTTTGGTTGGCAACCTGACTGCTTTTGAACTCTCTAACTATGATAACTTCACTGTCGGTAGTATTGGTAATATTGAATCTTCTTTTAAGTCACAATTAGTTTTGAACAAGCCAAAGAAAGAAAAAGAAAGATGCATCAATGAAAGTGAAAGTGAAAGTGAAAGTTAAAGTGACAGTGACACTTCTGATGAAGAACTTGAAGATCTAGAAGCTCTTATGGCTAGAAGACTAAGAAGGGGAAAAGGAAAATATAAAGGTAAACTCCCTATTATATGTTTTGCATGTAACAAAGTTGGTCATATAGTTGCTAGATGTCCTGACACGAATGATAAAGATGAAGAAAGAAAAAGAAAACAAAAAGATAGAAGAGATGATAGAAGCTACCGAAGGCACAAAGACTACAAAGGAAAAGGTAAGAAATCTTGTTACATTGCTAAAGAAGAAACTGACACTGATAGTGATGATTTTGAAATTGATGTAGTCTATGTTGCAATGAAAGATGAATCTGATGAGGATGAGAAAACTGCATTAATCTCCTATGTGAATAAGAATGACAAATGGATTATTGATAGTGGTTGTTCACATCACATGACTGGTGACAAGAGTAAGTTTGAGACCTTACATCATTATAGAGGTAAAAGTGTAAAATTTGGTAATGATGCACCATGTCCTATTAGAGGAAAAGGTTTGATTAAACTGACTGATAAGATCTCTTGTGAAAATGCATATTGGGTTGAAGGTTTAAATTATAATCTGCTAAGTGTTGCTCAACTCAACAACACTAGTTACTGAGTGGAATTTCATCACAAGAAAGCTAAAATATTTGATGCTACTGGTGAACTGATTGGAAGTGGAGAACAAACTAGAGGTAATTTGTTCTATCTTGACCTATCTGAAGAAGCATGTATGGTTACACAACTTGATGACATTTGGTTATGGCATAAGATGCTATGTCATGTTGACTTTGATAATCTGGTAGAAATAAGTAAGAAGAAGAAAGTAAGAGGTCTACCTAGATTGAAGAAACCTGAGAATGTGATGTGCTAGGAATGCCAGTTAGGAATAATGACAAAGTCAAGTTTTAAGAGAAAATCCTTTACTTTTGAAAACATTTTAGATTTGGTTCATACTAACCTTTGTGGACCTATGGGTGTAGAAAGTTACTGTGGTGCTAGATATTTTATCTTGTTTGTTGATGATCATATTAGGATGATGCATGTAATGTTTCTAAAAGAAAAATTTGAAGCTTTTCAATTATTTAAGTGGTATTTGCCTAAGGTTAAGAAGGAGATAGGTAGGAACCTAGAATGTCTTAGATCTGATCGAGGTGGAGAATTTACATCAAATGAATTCAATCTATTTTGCAATGAAAAAGGGATCAAAAGATAGATGTCTACACCTAGAACACCTCCAAAGAATGGTATAGCAGAGAGAAGATATATATCTATCTTGGATTGTGCAAGGACATTGTTGATTGAAAAGAATGTGGCAAAAAAATACTAGAAAGAAGCTATAAGTACAACTATCTACACTCTTAACTGGGTACAGATCAAGAAAGGTACAAATCTGACACCTTATGAATTATGGCATGGGCATGCACCGAGTGTTAAATACTTTAGAATCTTTGGAAGAAAGTGTTACATATTAAAATACAATATGAATGGAAAGTTTGATGCTAAAAGTGATGAAGGCATATTCCTAGGGTATTCCACAAAAAGTAAAGCTTATAAGTGTTTGAACTCTAACACTAACAAAATTGTGGAAAGTGTGAATGTCAAAATTGATGAGTATGCAGAAAGAAATGAAGTTGACAGAAAAAGAGAACTAGAAGATTATAGATCTTTTGTGTATATTGAAGAAGAAGAAGAGGCAAGTAACAAACTTGCACCTGATACCAAGTCTTGGGTAAGCAATGTCGAGCGATAGGAAGATGCTGCTAAGCATCAGCAAAATAGTGTCGAGAGGGAACAAGAACATGCCAAGCGACAAGATAATGTTTTCAAGTATCAAAAAGAGGTTGTCAAGCATTCAGAAGCTGAATCAGACAATCTTGTTGAGGAACTTGATGAAATAGAGGAGAGAAGAGCTGAACCTATTTTAGAAAAATATGTAAGAAGACATCACAAGCCTAAACAAATAATTGGAGACAAACATACTGGAACTCTGACCAAAAGTAAGACAAAGGATCCAACATGTTTACTGTGTGAATTTGAACCTAAGTCAACTAGAGAGGCATTAGAAAATGAAGACTAGATACAAGCAATGAATAAAGAGATTGACCAGATAAAGAAGAATGATACTTGGACTCTGGTGCCGAGACCTAAAAACAAAAATGTTATAGGAACAAAGTGGGTGTTCTGGAATAAGTTGAATGAAAAAGGTGAAATAACTAGGAACAAAGCTAGGCTAGTATGCAAAGGCTACGCACAAGAAGAAGGAATAGATTATGGGGAGACATTTTCCCCTGTAGCTAGATTGGAAGGAGTAAGAACTCTGCTTGCATATGCTACTTATAAAGATTTCAAGGTTTATCAAATGGATGTCAAATCTGCATTCTTAAATGGTATACTAGAAGAAGTTTATATAGAACAGCCAGAAGGTTTTATTGATCCAAATAGAAGACACATGGTATGAAAAATGAACAAAGCACTATATGGATTAAAACAAGCTCCAAGAGCATGGTATGAGAGATTGCATAACTACTTGATACAGATTGGATTTTCAAGAACAAATGCCACAAGCAATCTGTACATGAAAGATGAAGAAGGTAAAGGTATCCTATTGGCAGAAATTTTTGTGGATGATATTATTTTTGGTGGACAAGATGCTTTGTGTAAAATATTTTCAAATGAAATGCAAACGAAATTTGAAATGAGCATGTTTGGTGAGATCAAATTCTTTGTTGGTTTACAAGTATATCAGATGAAGAAAGGAATTTTCATTACACAGTCTAAGTATGTTAATGAAATACTAAAAACTTTTGGGATGGAAGATTCTAGACTAGTGAGTACTCCTATGGCTACTGGACAAAAGTTATCTAAGAATGATGATCTTGTAGAAGTGAACTAGACTCTATACAGATCCATGATTGGAAAATTGCAGTATGTTGTACATAGTAGACTAGATATTGCACTAGCTATTGGGATTGTGGCAAGATTCTCTGCCATTCCTAAGGAAACACACATGATGGCTGTGAAAAAAATTATGAGATACTTGAAAGGGACTACCGACTATGGGCTATATTACAAGAAGGATGACAAATTTGAACTAAGAGTATATACAGATGTTGATTGGGCAGGAAATGTGGATGACATAAAGAGTACTAGTGGTGGAGCTTTCTTTCTTAGAAAAAGATTAGTCTCCTAGATGAGTAAGAAACAAAATTGCATTTCCCAATCTACTGTTGAAGTCGAGTATGTTGCTGCTATAGTAAACTGTTCAAACTTGGTATGGATAAAATAATTGTTGGTAGGCATGAAAGAAGAAATCACTGAACCTGTTGTTATTTTCTATGACAGCACAAGTCCTATCAACATTTCTAAGAATCCAGTGATGCATACTAAGACCAAGCACATAGAAATCAAGTATCACTACTTGAGAGAATTGGTACAAGATAAAGAAGTCTGAATGGAATATGTGAATACAAAGGAACAATTAGTAGACATATTCACTAAAGCTTTACCTAAAGGAGCACATGAGTATTTGAGAAGTCAATTAGGGGTCCTTCCCCTAATTCAAGCTACCTAGTTAAGCTAGGAGCACTGCATCAAATATGCTACAGTAGAATATTTGACAGATTGATGCAGAAGATTGTCACACTTTAGGATTGGCCTAGAGTTGTGAAGAAGAGAAAAGACAAGGAATCAGTCATAAGCAAGATGACAGAGGGAGAAACACTGAGCTACATAGATAATATCTACATCTGATGGATGTATGTTTTAGTTTCTGCTTTGGCATTTTTTTCAAAGACGGAGATGAACTGAGATGATATAATAACACATGACACTACAAAGAAAAGTAAGGATATGATGAAATGAGATGAAGGATCAGGAAAGAGGGAGATCTAGATATTTCTGATAGTCACAGAAGTGATGCTTATAGATTTTGAATCAGAATGAAGCTAAGGATATTACACTTTTTTTTTCTAGTGGACAAATAAGTTTTTGGATTGGTTGGTAATCCATGTGTTATTCAGGTGATATCATATGGTGTTGCCATCAATGCCAAAGAGGGAGATTATTGGAAATTGCAATTGAAACAATTGTTGTGTTGTCATTGATGTCAAACCTTAACTGGTAAGACTGTTGCTACTTAGGAAAGTACTATATCTATTGTATTGTTGTGAAGAAGGGAAAGAAAGGATGGTAACAATAGCATCTAAGGAAAGGTTGAGTTATCTTGATACTACAAAGTGTACTTGACTATGTTGTACAATGATGAGATAATGTATTATTTATCTTAGTAAGATTGAAGACTAAACTGGTAGGCTTAACTGAGAAAAAATGGAGAAATCATGTTCAAGCCGAGTAATGTTAGTGTCGACCGAGTCAATATATGTCGAGTAAAATTCTAGTGTCAATCGAACATCAGTTAATTGCCAAGAAAGATAGTATAAGCTGAGGAAACATTTTTATTAATGACCGAGCTTTCTACATGAAGACCGAGTAGTTGATCACAGTATTGACTGAGCATCAACATTTTTATATTTGAAGAGAATTCAGATTTGGAGCTGATATTGTTGAATTCTTGGATTATGTAAAACGTGGTGACTTTATTTATTGATTGTTTGAAAGCATTGAATGCAATGAAAAATGTTTTATTGTAAATCTTTAAGATA
>BSBK01002735.1:305000-335000 GCA_027943335.1 Chamaecyparis obtusa | reverse complement strand
CAATTAGGAGTCTTTACTCATACTAACCTTCTCACTAGCTCATATGAGAAACCAAGAACTCAACCCTAAAAAGTTAAAAACATGCATGAATATGATAATAAAAAAATCACTCAAACAGAGGCAAAATTCGATGACTTATAACTAGTCCATAGTTTATGAGATAGTTGTGCATGCATTGCCTCTCAAATATATGCATATATATCGAAACCACCATTTTCACTCAAAGAAGATTTTGAAATTTTGAAATTAGAGGATGGAAAAATGAATTTGAAATGATCCTTTTGGCCCTTATATAGGTTTTTGACTTATTTTTCAAGTTCCTCTGATCGAAATGAAAATTGTACCCTTGGCTAATTTGACTGTCCTGATTCCATTTTCAAGTTTGAAATCTAAATTTGAGATTATTTAATTTGTGAAAAATGTAGTTTGACTTTCTCCCTCTTCGCAGTTGACCTCTTGCCCAATCAATCATCTATCTTCCCAACTATTGAGATTTCTTTCTCCTCAAGGAAATTGTTGTGTTAGCATCTTGGTCAACCCTCACCCAATTTTGGTCAAACTTGGTTAATAGGACCTAATATAAGTTCAAAATGTGACTTACAACTTCATTAAAATCATATTAGCCTTTTCCTACTCGGGCACCTAGCCATATTTTGATTTAACTCTTGAGGGGGCATAATCATAACATCAATAATTGAGTGATCACATCATCAAACATCAATAATATCTAATCAAGAAATTGAACCAAATAAAACCTCATCTCTAGGGGCATCTCAGCTTCATTGCATCATATCAAGTTGAGACTCTTCATCAAAATATCTCTAGAGGCATGTCAGTTTCATCGCTTCACATCAAGCTGGTATTGTCCTCATCAAATCCAATTGGCTTTATTACATCAAATCTAGTGAATGGTGATATGGATCTCTTAATGATAATTAGTTTTATGGCTTCACATCAAACTGGTTATTCATTCAAACTAAACCAATGATTTAAGAGTCTTTTCTGACATTAATCAATTTCATCGCTTCACATCAAATTGGTTAGTTGTCATTATTAAATTGGATAGGTGTTTAATTTCATCACATTACTTCAAAATGACCATTCTAGTCTTCCTATCAATCTTTGTTCGATTAAGTTCAGAATCAATATCTCTAAATCAATCAACTTGGGAGTAGCTTCATCACTTCACATCAAACTATTCTTAGTTTCAACACTAACTGCTCTTTGAATCAATGTAGTGATCACACATTAATTCAAAGAGGGACAAATCTAACTACCTAAAAATAGCCACCAAAACCACAAGTCCCTAATCTTGATTATTCATCAAGAAAACCGTAATTTTGATCAAATTTCCTAAGTCCTAATCTAAGGAAATTCAATTCACCAATTTGATTTGATATATATTCCATATGATTATTGCACTTGATCTGATTTAATTAATTAATTCCTAAAGTCTTAAGGGTATTGGCAATTAAATCAACCTTATATCATTTATTTAACTAATATTCTAAGATGCTAATTAAATAAATAAACAATTGTCAATTAATCATGAAAAAGGAATTAAAATTAATTATTATCATCACATTTTAAGGAAAATGTATTAAAAAAATTTAATAAATTCTGAAAAAGCATTTATGTCATCATCCTTAGTTAACTTAATACAATTTTGGAAACAGTTCAATCAAGCAAGTCACAGTTCAGTTAACTAAGTCACGGTTCATAAACAAATTAGTTAACTGGAAAACCAATCCAGTTGACTTGCTAGTTAATTTGGAAGTTCCCACAAGTTAGTCCAGTTGACTTATTGGTTGATTTGGAAGTTTCCACAATGACTAAAGCACATTTGGAGTTAACTGATTCTTTGAAACAATCTCCATCACTCTTTGTCGATCGATCTCAACTGTTCAACCCCGAAAGGATTTCTATATAAGTAGGCCTCATTTCTTCACAAAGGATCCCAAATTTTGAATTAGAGTTACGCTATTGGTTTTTTATCATTTTTTATTTTCACCCTTCATAGTTGATGATTGTTTGCTTATTTATTTCATTGTTTTAGTATTATAACTTCATTATTGCATCAAACTAAGATGACTTATATACTCTACTATGACTTGAGCACTCCTCTCATTCAACATAAGTATGACTTATTTATTATGAGCATACACACCAGGAAGTATGACTTGAGCACTCCTCTCATTTGTAGAGTACCTGAAGGTCATTACTCATTACATTCAAGGCCTTATTGGCTCTTGATTCAATATCTCCAGCAATATCTTATGCAAATACAAAGTCTTCCTAGCTGGGCTTTTACAATTAGCTTGCCTAGGGAAAGACTTTAAAAATTCTTGCTAGCATCTTCAGAGCCCAGACTTGAGGCATCTTGAAGCTTATCCAACCTAGTCTCCATCCCCAAAATGGCGTATAGGTGTTATGGTGGGAAATGGAGTTAGGTCTACATCTTGTAGACACTGTCAAAATAGGACATTGAACAATGAAAATAAAAGTATTTACAAAACACAAACAAAACCTAACCTAGAAACCAATCTCAATGCTTAGGAATCTTTACAATATGAAAAAAAAAAGATCTAAATAGTTAATAAGATAATTTCAAGCCATGCAAAGTCAATAATAAACTCTGTCCTCAAATCCTTCTTCTTCTCTGCTAAAAAAACTCTATGCTACAGCATGCCAGTCCGTACCAAATGAGTCCAACTGACCCAAATTAGGGTTTTTCAAACATTTATAACACTCCCTCATGTGTCTAGACCTATTAGGTTTCCCTAAGCCTCTTGAAGGCCGAAACCCTTAAAATCAGGGTTTATTGTCATAGCAACTTTTAAAAGTTGCAAAAGTTGCTCGACAACATTTTGAGCAACTTTGCAACTTTTCACTTTTCAAAGGGATTGAACTCCTCCTAAGCTTAGCTAGTCCTAATTAGACTTCCTAAAGCTTCTAAGACCCTAGGAATACTAAAACCAACTTTGTTCAACATTCATCAACCACTGACACTCATAGGTACGGGACTTTTCAAGAAGACAAACTAAGCATCAATCTAGAGTTTGAACACAGAACTAAACTCAACCAAAACACACTTGATCCTTAGACCTTATCTATGCACAATACCCTTATATTGGGTCTTATCACAAAAAAATAGGACCAATAACAGTCCTCCTAAGGTGCTCCTACAATATACTTCCAAAAACAAAAAGATTAAGTCACCTCTGGTGATAGGAGTTTAGGATCAACTCTATGCCTTGTGAAGGCATTCTTAGCTACCCAAGTAGCTTCACCTTTAGACTATCCTTTCCACTGAATCAGATGCTCCAGGTAGGTGCCCCACCTGGTATTTTTCTAGACTCTTGAAGCTAGGATCTTCTCTGCTACTGGTTGAAGTTTGAGACCAATCTAAACATATTTTTGGAGTTCCTTATTGTCTAACTATGATTGTGAAGGTACTAGTGTAGGGACCTTATATAATACTAAGTCCTGCACATTGAGGACAGTAGACATTGCCAAATCCATGGGAAAGTCTAGTTTGTAAGCATTCTATCCATATTTTTCAAGTACCTTGGAGGGACCGACTCTTCTTATTTGGATCTTGGTGGGGATGCCCTTTTGTAACCTGGACTTATTGAGATGGAACATTAAAAGGTGTCCCACTACAAATTGAAGGTCTTTCCTACCTTCATCCACTTTAGTCTTCAGTCTCTATGTAGCCTCTTGGAGTTGCCTCTTCACTTGATCATGAACTTCCTTCATGGATTGTGTGAAGTCCTCTGCATAGGCACTCCTTCCTTCCTCAATAGCTAGGTGTCTTAGCTCACACACATCCCTAGGATGCAGCCCATAGACAACTTCAAAAGGGATTTTCCCTATTGTTCTATTCACACTGTTATTATAGGCATACTCTGTTTGTGGCAATAACTGGTCGCACATCACTCCATATTCCTTTATCAAACACCTAAGGAGATTACCCAACACTCTATTGATGACTTCACTCTGACCATCAGTTTGGGGATGGTAGGCTGATCCAAATGATAGGTTAGTTCCTAACCTCTTCCATAGGATCTTCCAAAAATGACCCATAAACTTGACATCTCTGTCAGAGACTATACTTAGTGGCAAACCATGAATCTGTACCACTTCCTTAAAGAACAAATGTGTAATATGGCTGGCATCATGAGTGGTCTTGAAAAAAATGAAGTGGCTCATTTTGCTAAATCTATCCACAACCACAAATATACTGTCCAAACTAGTCTTGTTTCTTGGTAACCCCGCTATGAAATCCATGCTAATGCATTCCCAAGGCCTATTAGGAATGGGTAGAGGTTGGTACAAACCTACATTAGATGAAGTGCCCTTGGCTTTTTGACAACTAAGCATTGTTCCACATACCTCCTGATGTCCTTCTGCATCCTAGGCCAATAATAGAATCTTTGCACAAGTTCAAGTGTTTTGTTTAGGCCAAAATGCCCACTCAAACTCCCATTGTGCTTTTCTTGTATCAAATTTTCTCTCATGGAGCCTTTAGGCACACATAACTATCCACCTCTAAACAATAGGTCATTCTGAATTGTATGGTCTACAAATTGACCATGGAAATGATTCTTAAATTCTTTACAAACCTTGTATGCTTCTGTAAAGTCTTCATCATCTGCATAGAGTTCTCTAAAGCTCTCAATACCTATGCTTTGGAGCTGCACTTCTTGGACTGTCAAAAATCTCCTACTCAAAGCATCAGCTACCTTGTTCATTTGTCCCTTTTTGTGCTTGATTGTGAATGTATAAGCCTACATATATTTCATCCATTTGAGATGTCTATTGCTCAACTTCTCCTTTGAATTGATAAAAATTAAAGCCATGTTGTCAGTATATTCCACAAATTCTTTAGGCAGAAAATAGTACCTCCATTTTCTCAAAGATTGCACTAGAGCATACAACTCTAGGTCATAAGAAGAATACTTCTTCTTAGCCTCATTCAACTTCTCACTATAAAATGCCACTAGTCTATTCTCTTGATTTAATACTTCCCCAACTGCTATGCCACTTGCATCACACTCTAAGGTGAACAACTTATCAAAATTAGGCAAAACCAATATAGGTTGTGTGGCCACTCTTTTTTTCAATAATTCAAAACCTTTACCAGCCTCTAGAGTCCATTTGAACTTAGTTTTCACTCCACCCTTAATGGTATCTAAGACTGGTACACAAATTTCACTAAAACCTTTAATGAACTTCCTATAGAATTGGGAAAGTCCATGGAAACTCCTTACCTCGATGCTACTTGTAGGTGTAGGCCAATTGAGTATTGCTTCCACCTTGCTATGATCCATCTTCAAGTTTCCTTGAGACACCACAAAACCAAGATAAATCGGCTCTTGCTTCATAAACTCACACTTTTCCAAGTTGATAGACAACTTCTCCTCATGGAGTCTCTTCATCACTACTTGCAAATGTTGGATGTGCTCTTCTTTAGTTTTGATGACGATTAGGATATCATCCAAGTATACCACTACAAATATGCCTATCTAGTCCTTTAACACCTCATTCATCAACCTCATGAAGGTGTTTGGAGCATTGCTAAGCCCAAAGGGCATGACCAACCATTCATAGAGCTCTTTCGTGGTCTTGAATGTAGTCTTCCATTCATCTCACTCCTTAATCCTTATTTGATGATACCCACTCTTTAAATCCAACTTGGTGTAGTACCTTGCTCCTCCCAAATAGTCCATAAGATCTTCAATCCTTGGAATGGGAAATCTGTACCTTATAGTGATCTATTAATTACTCTTGAGTCTGTACAAAGCCTCCACTTACCTCCCTTCTTTGATGCCAAGACTACAGGTACTGCACATGAGCTAATGCTCTTCCTAATAAGTCCTTGGTCTAAGAGCTCTTGCACTTGTCTAGCTATCTCCTTGTTTTGGTCAGGAGTCATCTTGTATGCTACTTTGTTTGGCAGAGATGCCCCTAGTATGAAGTTAATTTGATGACTTATAGTTCTAGGAGGTGGTAATGTGGTAGGTGAACCATCACTAACTATGTCGTTAAATTCATTCAAGAGCTCCTACACTTCTTGTGGCAATGGTGCTTGTTCCACCTTTTCCTCTCCACTAGGCTTCACCATGACAACAAAGTGTGTTCCTTCTCCATCCTTCATATTTTGGATGTATTCCTTACCCCCTTGCAGTAAGATATTGGGTCTTGCTGATGTCGACCCTTCATTCTCTATGAGTGATTGAATTCTAAAGTAACCCCATCCTTCTTGAAGGAATAGGGATTCCTTTCTCCATCATGTATGGTCTTCCTATCAAACTGCCATGGCCTACCTAAAAGTAGGTGGCATGCATCCATTGGGGGTATGTAACATAGGACCTTATCCTCATATTTCCCTATAGAGAAATCAACCCATGCCTGCTCATTCACAAGAACATGTTGTACTTTATTCAACCATGTGACCCTATAAGGGTTTGTGTGAGGGATTTTAGTTAATCCAAGTTTGTTAACTGCCTCCTCTAAGATAATATTATCAGTAGACCCCGAGATTATGATCATCTTGCACACTTTACCAAGTATTTTACACTTCACCCTAAATAGGGCTCTCCTCTCTTTAGCCTCTTCTTTAACAGGTTCTTTAATAAGGATCCTTCTAATCATAAGATTCTCTCCACTTTCTGAATCAAGATTAATTTCAGGAGCTTTGACACTGTTGGATTCTTCTTGGGCTATGTAATTGACCCTCTTCTCTCCATGTGAGCTAGAACCCTTCTCAGGACATCTATAGGCCAGGTGACCAAGTTGATTGCAATGGAAACACTACATGGTTGCAAAATGTGAAGCTCTCCCTGATCCTCCAAATCTGCCTCTTCCTCCACCTTGGAATCCCTTGCCTCTACTCATACTTCCTCTTCCACTAGTTTCATTGACAATCTCTGTCAATTTGGACTACCCTTGAGCCCTGAATTCACTACCCCTGCCTGCAAAGCTGCCTCTATGGCCTCTATTCTCTTTTCCTCTACCTTTGCCCTTAGATGACTGATCATGCTTCTTCCTACTTTTTTCCTCTATTTTTAATGCCATTTGTTAGCATTGTCTGACACTTTTAAAGGTAGCAAGGCTCATATCCTCTTGGATAGACCACTTGAGTCCATTTTGATATCTAGCCAACCTTATGCTTCCATCCTCTACTATTTTTTACCTTAGGCACAATTTTTGGAATTCTTCTATATAGGCTTGGACATCTAGGTCCTTTTGTCTAAGGTTTTGTCTTCTTCTATGAAGTTGAAATTCATAGTCATCTAGAAAATAGGTTTGTTTCAGTTTCAGCAACATGCCCTTCCAAGTGGCAATAGGACTCTTGCCCTCTTTTTCTCTCTCAATCTATACATACTTCCACCAGGTGAGTGCTGATGCCATCAACCTAGACTTAGCCACTTTAACCTTTTGGGCTTCTGTAATGCCATCACACTCAAAGTGATTTTCAATATTGTCAATCCAATCCATAACCAGATCAGGGCCCATTTGTTGACTGAAAAGTGGCACACCCTCTAATGTTTTTCCACTTAAGGCATTGAGTGCCTTCAAGAAAGGTTCCTCTGCTATCATAGGATTAGGGGTTGGAGCTTCTTCCTCTAGGTCTATCTCCTTCTCTTCATATTATTACTCTTCTTTCTGATCTACCTTGTCCTTCACTCTATCTGCCTTATCTTGGATTTAACCCAAGAGCTGCTCTAATTGAGCCAACCTCTCTCTTAGCAGTCAGTTATCTTCCTCCTACTCCTCAACCTTTTTAGCCAATTCGGCATTAGTCACCATCCTATTGGATCCAACTAACTCTTCACTTGATTGGGTGGGCTACAACATCCATAGTTTGCCACACTACTTTCCCAAATCTTTCCCAATGCTCTGATAGGACTCTGATAGGGACAAATTCACTAACAACTAGAGTTATCACAAACTCTACTAGGTCTCCTTATAGACCCCCCTAGGGCTTCTTGAATCCACCCTCAACTATTAGGAAAGGTTCAAATCCATTCCACCTCCAAGACTTCTTCCTATCATCTTTGGTATTCACTCCTTGCTTCACAGAGTAACTCTAACTCCTCATAACTTCACAAGCCCTAATCATAGATTTTGATTGCAGGAGATCAAGGGCTTCCTTACATCCAATTTGGACTTTTTCTAATGGTGTTTGGGTGCCATCAGTGACCATTTTCTTATCATTGCTTGAATTCCCAAGTTTTAGGCCTAGTAGCCTTTTAGCCCAATTAGGCCTCCTAAAACTAGGTTTCCTTCTCCACTGGTATTTCTTCTCAAAGAGCCTCTAGAAGTTTCTTGGCAATTCACAAATGCATCCTTAGACCTTTCACATTTTCAAGGTTTGGGACTCTAAAACTGTCCGTACACCCTATTTCAATTTTAGGGCCTCCTCTTAGGTTCTAGGCTTGTCTTTGGCTTTTGGTCTTCAAACTTGGCAACCTGATGACTTGAGCACTACTCTCATTTCTAGAGTACCTAAAAGTCATTACTCATTACATTCAAGGCCTTCTTGGCTCTTGATTCAATATCTCCTACAATATCTTATACAAATACTAAGTCTTCCTAGCCGAGCTTTCACACTTAGCTCACCTATGGAAAGACTTTAAAAATTCTTGCTAGCATCTTCAGAGCCCAAACTTGAGGCATCTTGAAGCTTATCCAACCTAGTCTCCATCCCCAAAATGTTTTACAGGTGTTACGGTGGGAAATGGAGTTAGGTCTACATCTTGTAGACACTGTCAAAATAGGACAGTGAACACTGAAAATAAAAGTATTTACAAAACACAAACAAAACCTAACCTAGAAACCAATCTCAGTGCTTAGGACTCTTTCCAATATGATTAAAAAAAGATCTAAATAGTTAATAAGATAATTTCAAGCCATGCAAAGTCAATAATAAACTCTGTCCTCAAATCCTTCTTCTTCTCTACTAAAAAAACTCTCTACTACAGTATGCCAGTCCATACCAAATGAGTCCAATCGACCCAAATTAGGGTTTTTTAAATATTTATAACACTCCCTTACGTGTCTAGACCTATTAGGTTTCCCTAAGCCTCTTGAAGGCCGAAATCCTTAAAATCAGGGTTTATTGTCATAGCAACTTTTAAAAGTTGCAAAAGTTCCTCGACAACATTTTGAGCAGCTTTGCAACTTTTCACTTTTCAAAGGGATTGAACTCCTCCTAAGCTTAGCTAGTCCTAATTAGACTTCCTAAAGCTTATAAGCCCCTAGGAATACTAAAACCAACTTTGTTCAACATTCATCAACCACTGACACTCATAGGTACATGACTTTTCAAGAAGACAAACTGAGCATCAATCTAGAGTTTGAACACACAACTAAACTCAACCAAAACACACTTGATCCTCAGACCTTATCTATGCACAATTCCCTTATATTGGGTCCTATCACAACAAAATAGGACCAATAATAGTCCTCCTATGGTGCTCCTACACCAATGAGGGACATGTATTAAAATAGTTTTAATCCATTAGAGAGGGGGGTATTCAAATTATATTTAAATACTTTAGATAATGAACCAACATTAATTAAATATATATAATTAAATGGGTAGAGGAATGTGACACTAATGACTAATTTATTAAAATTAATTATGATGTCACAAGGATTATTAATTAAATAAATTTAATTAACATAAATGATTTTTTGATGTCTACAATAGTCTACAATTCCCCTAGTCTTTCTATTGGGGACATTCTAGAGAAAACCCCAAGTTCCTCTATTCTAGGTAATAATAATGAAACCCCTAATTTCTATGATGAAATTGAAATCATGCAAAAGATAATAATAACACTTGATGAATTTGCTACCTAGTATGTTATTATGGAGGAATATTTTAGCACTATTATATCTTTTATTTGCAGGGTTATTGACGACCTCATGAAATAGATGACTTTTGGAAATGTGACAGGCAAAAGAAGATTAAGGAAAATGGAAAAGAAGATGGAGTGTCACAACAAGGGAGAAACACAAGAAGAAGACATCAAAGAATGGGAGAGAAAGCTTCAGAATCTAAGGATTGTGGAAATATCTCTAAATTCAAAGATAATTAAGATATTTCTCTAGTCCTTTTTTGATGTTTCTTTATTTGGTTATTATGATAGTCCTAAATAGTTTCTAATTATTTTGGTTGTCATAGCTTATAGTTTTTTTAATTTGAACAATTTACATTTTATGAGTAGAAGCTTTGCTAGTTATGATCGTAGTTTGAAAAAGATTTACTCTTATACATGAATTAGGATGATAGGCTATAATACTTGTAATAATGCTAGTAGTAGTGCTAGGGCGATATTTGAAGTTGGAAGTTACTATTTTTTATTTGTTTTCTTGATTGGGGGCTTTTGCTTAGTTTCAGTTGTAATTGACCAAAGCAAGGGTTCTTGTGTTATTTCTTAATGTTCTTTATGTTGTAACTGAGATCAGGGCCCTCTCCTTGCTAACTTAATAAAATACAATGTAGAAACCAATTATATCTATTAGATAGAATCTATTAATTTTAAGCATAGAAAACATATAATCTTATAAAATATATGTAACTTGCATTTAGGAGAAGACCTCAAGGAATTAGAGTTTCATGGTTTTCAACAAGATACACATATATAGAGGTATGAAAATAAATGACATATTGTACATTTTAAAATTAATGGAGAATATACTATCATTGGAAATTAATCAAAGTAACATGTTTTATATCCTATTGGTATTGAATAGTAATTGCAAAAATTATACTTACTCTCAACATATTTCTTGCTTGATTACTTAAGCATATTGTTATATTTTGTGGATGTTGTACTTCATATGGTCCTTAAACCTAAATTCAAATCAAGTGTTGGCACTAATGTTAGCTACTTAAATAAAATTCAATGGCTTACATAGTCTTTGCATGGCCAATCCATCATTCAAAATGGAAAGAAATAACAACCCTTTTATCTCAGAAATATCACACAAGGCATTTTTGCTCACTTAGTTGACCATCAATAAAATATCCACGATCTTTTCATTTAGAAATACTTCTCATTCAAGGTAAATATTATATGTCAAGTAAGACATATTTCCATTTGAATCTTATATTTAGTATAAAGATCCTTAAAGAATAATTAAATATCATACATGCACAAGGTAACAATAATGAAGGTCCAGTCATAGACTAAATGTCCATATCACCATAATCAAGAAAAGTAATCTAAGTAGCATTGTTAAACCCTATTTGTCAAATATGGCCCACATTTCTTTCAAAACAACATATATGCATAGTTTTTCTCTCTCTGACTTAACTGACAAGTGTGTATATATGCCCCAAATGCATCATGGTCTAACCTTCTCAATCTTCATAGTTTTGACCACCAAAACATGATGACTACACATGTCTTGTATATAACTAGTGACATTTATAAGGAATGTGAGAATCGTGATTGAAAGTCATCACCCCCAAAAAAGTGTTGCAATCACTTAATGTACCAAAACAAGTGAGTTCTCAATTATGTCGAAGATGTTCATAGACACATTATTGGGTAGTTAATTGTTGAAATGTTTCATAACAAATACACATATATTATTGTATTTTATATGTGTATACGTCTTATACTTTTAGTTAAAAGCCTAAAGGAAAAGAGGTTTATTGAGGTCTTATAATATAAAACATTCTTGATCAAGTAGATTGAATTGCAGTCATTAATGGGTCAAATTCATCAGCCATCTAATTAAAGCAATTAAATCTTTATTAAACAAACTTACCACATCCTTCGTTGGCACCTTTGGCAAAACCACGATCCTTATAAATTGCAAATATAAGCTATATCTTACATTAAATAATCGATGCCTTCAAATTATTTCTCAAAAGCTGGCTACATTTTTAATGTTTTAAGTGACCATTTACCGAAGTTTCAAACTGTCCGCAAAAGCCAATAAGCAAGTGAATCATTAACATTGGGTAAGCTAGAAATTTCTAAAGGTGCGTTGAAAGCCTGATAAAGCGAAAGAAAACGATATTTTCGGTGGTTTGTCATAGTTGTCAAAGTTTTTCAAAACACCGATTCAAATATGGAGAATATACCTTATTGAGATGTCGTACATTTCATGAAATCTTGATGGTTTTAGTGTTGCTATTAATCGAGAGTTGTGACCAAGTTAAAATTGATACCAAATCACCGATAAAATAAAGTTTCTTCTCATCAGCAACTTGGCAACGAAGCGTGGAAAGTCAATATCTCTGCTAAAGATCATTCCTAGAATGTCTCCAGCCAATGTGTGTGCCATGATAGCTTAGGTGAAGAGACCTAAAATGATGGTCAAAAGACGAAGCCTGCAGTGGTCCAGCTATTGAAAGATTATCAATGTAATAGATGATTCAACTTCCATGATTGTGGTTTCCTTCGTAAGTGGTGATCACTTCGTATTGTTTTCTTGACATTATAATAGCTAGTAGAGCACTTGTAATAAGTCCTGCACATAACAAATGGGGGGCATTGAGGAAATGGAAACAGCTCTTAAAATACAACTGGAAACAAGCTACGTAGAGGATAAAAAACCCTACCTGTGATTAGGGTTATTGTTGACCAATTTCCTCCCATATTTATGTAAGAACCGAAAATCACATAAAAAGACATGTAAGCTCAAGATCTGCAAATGTCGGAAAGTCGAAAAAGATAACAAGTCTAAAAGTAATAAAGACTTAACATGACATAAATTTCATTTAAATTTTGCAGAGATTACATCATTTGATCAAATATAGTCAAAAATTCTTATCATAACATATGAAGGTTCGACCAAACTGTCGAAAATACATAGCAAGAATACAATAATACATGTCTCACGCCGACCATACTATCGATCATAGAATGTCAAAGTACAGATATACACATATAATAGAGAACATGACCCTAAGGTTGAAAAAGTACAAGATATCCAAATACACGCCATCCGATTGTCAGTTGTCCATCTGCATGTTTCTGTCTCCTATGCCATCGAGCAGTCTATCATTCATCTGCATAACTTGAGATGAAAATGTGATCCAGGCATTTATTCCGCCCAACCACAGAGTGGTTAGCTCCCCCGGGGCTCATCCAAAAATGAAGAGCTCGCTGACCCTGCGTGAGTGATCTATCAAATCGACACAGGTGGATCGGAAAGGAATCTGGTGCATGCTGTGATCTAGCTACTTTATCACACACAAAGTAGTACAAACATAGATATGGCAGAGAGGAAATACATAACCAACACAAATTCATTTATGTGTTTACAAGCTTAGGCCTAATCATAAAAACCAGATTTCTACTGACAGATAGAGAAACTACATTTTACCCTTCTCTGTGACCCATATTCGACACCCTTTCCCCAAGATATCTTACCTAAAAAAAAATGAGCATACATGAATAAACACAGTAATTCTGTAATATGATACACACTCACTAAAATCAGAGTAATTCAGTAGCAAAAATTAAGTACTTAACACAAAAGATCAATGGATTCTTTTGTTTCCGGTAAAAATTTCAAACCGCCAGCTCAGCAATTACAATTACATAAATTCTGAAAAAATGTATATATAAATGGAATTAAACACAAAGTTCTCTGTCAATAGCAGGGCTTTCTGTAGAACTGAACCTAACAATCATTGTTGATGAAGGTTCTTCAAAGAAGAAATAAATTAAAATATCACTGGCGCGTACTAAGAAGAAAAACAAAACAATTTACTATCTATTGTAACAGAGATTTATATATAATACTCTTCCATACGTTGAAAAGATCACAATTATTTCAAGTTAACGGCAACAATTTGGTAAGTGCTAGTCGAACAGTTAAAACGAATGCCTGAATACTTAAAGGCGATTCATGCTTTGTTTTGAGTGTTTTTCTCGGGTTCAAAATGAGATCCTCAGCTTCGAGAATACCAAACAGAGGTTTAAAATTAATGATCTTTAAAAGGTTATTCTCTGTTTTAGGTAGGTATCAAGGGCTCTAAAAGGAAAATGAGCATCTTCAATGTGATTTGTAATCGGAGCCTTTTACTGAGAATTAGTTTTGAAGAAGAATCAGTATATTAGCTCTGTCAAAGCCTCCCCTGTTCTACAACTCTACTCCAGAGACTTCAATTGCTTTCATAATTGAAAACAGATTGATCGAATGCGCATAGGCGATACATTTATAACAGCACTTTCAGATTCTTACTTAAGATTATACCTAATTTTGCTAAAGAAAACAGAATTCACGCTAAATCCTTAAGTTGGGAAAACACAAAAAAAAAAACTCTAATTCATGCTTCGTTTGTGGAAAGTTCGGAAATTATAATAACCCTTATTCCTTCCTGCGAAAAACACAGAGCTGCTATCATTATAAACGGGGAAGAGTTGTGGAAATATCCTACACGCAGAGACTGTAATTGTTCTCAAAAATCATTGTTTAGGCAAACTTTGGTAGTTAACGGTTTGAGGAGAGTTTATGATTAGAGACAATCCTGCGAAAGTCACAGAGATTGAATGCTTTGAAAAAAAAACATCGACTTGGATCATGCCCTTTCTAATTCCAGATTTTTCTGTGTAAAAATAAACATCACTGCGGTTGAAGAAAGAAGACATTTCCTATTTCACAGGCGAATGAAAATTTCCTGGTACTCATTTAGCCTTAAAATCAGAGGATTATCACATAGTTTTCTTTTTCACAGAACGACACACACAAATATATATAAGGTTGTTCACCCGTTTTAAAACACACATTTTTTTTGAAAATTCACCTCAGTCGAATCTTCAGGTTTCAAATTCATACATTCAGGATTTATTGAAAGGAAAGAATGAGTTTCAACACAGATAAATAAAAGAAAACCTAGATATTGTAGCAGCTGGAAAAATGAAAGAAATTGTCCAAGTTAGTCTTTCTTCTCCTTACACCAGCGTACTGTCTCTCGTTGCTACCGACTCCTCTGTACCTCCGTTTTTCTTCCCTACTACTGTGTTTTTTTTCGGAATAATGAAAAATAAAGAAGTCCGTTTTCCCATTACCACCCTTCTCCTGATAATAAAGAATAAATTTTCTCCTTGATGCATAACACCCCCCCCCAACTCAAGGGGCACGTTCCATCCTTAAACATCCACCACTCCCTGTTGCAATTTAAGAACACTTGCAGATGTGTCGTCCTTGGAGATAAATCCTCCGGTTTTTAAGACAGTCAACATAGGAATCCTAATTAATCTTCCATTGCAATCTGGAAACAGTAGTTAACAAGGTCTTCTCTTAATTAAAGGAGTTCACTTTCGGTTATGGTTAATCAAGCGACTCTTAACAATAAACAAAAAGATATCTATACAATTCTGACGTAAATTAAGGACTCAAAGAAAACGGTTGTGACAACTTAGGCCATTTGTACCCATCATCCAATATGTCAAATTCAGACCGGGTCTTCAACGCACATTTGTACCATCATTCGTCAAGAAATCTTGTGCAAGATAACATATAAACAATGAAAAGGATTGCAGACATGTGATGTTCTCAGTCTATAATGTTATTGTTGTGTATAAATTTTAGTTCTGATTCTCTGTGTGTCAGATCAAACTATGCTTTTTCTATAATGAATTATGGAGTTTGGTTCGATTTTGAAGAAAAATATTAGACAATCAAAATCAAAAGCTATGTATTATAATAAAAAGATAGTAAAATAAACTAATTTTTTCTTCGACATCTCAGACCAAACAATATGGAGTTTGTGTTGATGATCAAGAGCAGATCAAAAAGTAAATAAATGCTAAATCTAAGAAAACAAATAATGGCACAAAGAACACAACATACAAGTTGTGTGATTCAACATTAATGACTACATCTACTGAAAAGTAAGGTAATCAATGTTTCATGATAGTTTCTCTTCAAATCACATTGAATAAAGGTTTTCAACAGATTAAAACCAGATTTAGCCACCATTTTCTATTTTCTTCTCTGCAAGAAAAGTAAGCATCAAGCTCGGCACGTAATGGCGGCAAGGAAGTTCCAGATTTAAAACAATTCTTGCAGATATTGCTAGTGACACTATGAGAAACAATCTGAAAAATATGCTTGCGCCGTAATGAAGTGCATGAATACCCATAAAAATGCAAAGGATTAGTAAATTTTTGTCAGACATTTTCATTGAATGCACTGGTTATCCCGTTATAGAGCATGAACACCAAGAAACATAGGAAAGGCAGCCTTTAGATACCTAAAGAGAGATAAGGAAAGAAGAAGAATTTTGTTGAATTTTTTGTTTACAACAGCATGTATATATGTACATATGAAATGTGGAAGCATACTTATCATTGACAATGTGCCTGAGCTGTCTTACAGAAGTGACAGGAACAAATGTGATCTGATGAGGCCATGATTACCAGCTAGTAAACAATTTTCCTTCAAAAATATATTTTGTATGACCTTTGGAAAGTAAAACCTTGATGCAAGCATAGGCACATATCAGAATATAATAAAAGGTAAGTTTTACCCAACATTATAAATGCTCTCTTAACAAGCATACCTAATGTGAAAGCTTAAAGAATGCACGTAGAAGGTTTTATGACCACATAAAAAGGGGGATTAAGTGTTAGATATGACAGTATGGAAAATAATTTTCTCATGAGGTTAGATGAAATAATTTGATTTCTCTCAAAAAGATTTGAAAAAATTTCAATCAAAGACATATCAGTCTATTAAGATTCAGCAATGGAAGATTTGTAGTGTAAAGAATTTGTTGAACAAAGACTTTGTTGGATAACTTGAAGGCTTAATTGGAAAATTGAAGTACAAGTTTTATGCTGTATAAGTAATAAAGAATATATACCAATGGTGGCACCCATAGTGACTTTGGCAAAAGTCAATATCATTACAGTCAAATCTTGATATCAAAATTCGCATCATTAAGTACAATTAGCAGAGATATAATTGCGCTCCCATGATAGAATCTTCCTTACCAGAAATTTCAGATACAAAAATCGGCCATATTAATCTAAAAGATCTATGGAAGTCAGTTATATATGCGAACCCATCAACTCTAACTTGATACAATTTTGAAAGTAGGTGAGCTCACACAGTCAGATTTCCAGTAGCAGTTCAGTGTCCTAATTTGGTGATAGAATATGTAAAGGGGTATAATCCAGATGCTAGATAAATAAGAAAATTTGATGCTCAGTTGATGGATAAAATAGATGGGATCTCCGTAAGGATCATCCTTAGGCTACCATATAGGTAACAGTGCACCGACATTAACAAACAGAAAGCACTGCAATACTCCAGTGAAAATAGAAGCAAATGTCTATACAACTTGGCAAAAACTTGGCTACTGACACCTAAAGGTGGAAGTCTCTACTTCCGAAGACACTTCACTGTTCCCTCTTTATAAATTTCGTTTCCAACATGATCGTACTACTTCATTCATTGATGAGACGTACAATTTTTTAAGATTTTGAGATATGGATGTACCTCTTCATTATTGTCATATCAATAGGAAAGTGGTACAAGTCAATGCTTTCACGTATCCTCTTATCTTGTGTATGATATTGCTGATTTGAGGCCTTGTCTAGGACTCTCTACCAAAGGGGTGTTCAATCAGACTACATAGATATATGACTTTTACAAATAGTTAGAATTAGAGAAGAGTCATAAACACTTTAGAAGGGTGAACAATACATCAATAGTGCTTGTAGTAAGTTAGCTTTATGGCAACTCGATACAAAGAATATCAATAGAAGCAACTTTTGTCTTCTTCACCTCTCATCTTGATGATGGATCATAGAGTGTGATCCAAAACATTGATGGGAAAAAGTGCTACATAGTCAAAATGTGGGTTTGATGGCTATCCCATCAAGTTACCAAGATATGTTGATGACAAGATCATATTAATTGAGGTTTGTAGACAACTGAGAAAAGTAAACAAGAAGTGTCAAACTAAGAAAAAGATCGACAGTAATTTTTTTAGTGGCTAATATTTGCCAATTGGCTAATTTTTGAAACTTGAGAATTCAGATTAGGCTAATAATTAAATATTTACACCAATCTAAATTGCAACATTTTTACAAAACCATTTTTTAGAAATATGTAAATAACCATATAATTTATTTTATTCAAAACTAAACTCAAAGATTCACCTCAATATTCGATACATGCTTAGATTTGACTCCCCTAAATTTTATGAGTTATTGTAGAAATCTAAATTAATTCACATATAATATATCATAATAATTATTTACTTTATGGCTATATCACCAATATTTAGTTGCCACCATTGATTTAAAATATAATCTAATGATCCTCATTTTATTCTATGAAATAAAAATATTCCTATTTGATTTGTAATGCTTATGGGGGCTAAAATTTCCTTTCGATTTCTCAACCACTAGGAATCAATAGCCTTCAAGAGAATTTGGGTCCCATTAGAATTAAATAATATGAGTACATCTATCTCTCACAATACAATGACAACTATTTAATTATATTTCAAATAAATGGTAGTGACTAAATATTACACAATCTACCCCTCAAACCTATCAAAGATTTCCACATTTAGTCCAATAATTTTCTATAGAAATTTATTTTTTAAATGGAAGTATTCACGATTGTGATAAATGAATTTTCTATTATTGTTCTAGATTCACCAATATTTTTTACAAACAAATTGTAATCAATAAAATCGCCAATACAAATTACTATTTTTTTCAAAAAAATGAAAGATTTTCCAAGATTTAATATATTTTCAAGTTTTCCCCAAAGATAAATATCCCTTTTCCCATATCTCTCAGCCACTATCCCTACAAGTCACTATCAGATGCACATAATATTGAAAGCGAATTGGTTAATATTGACCTATTCGGTTATAAAATGAGTTTTTCCTTTAATTATTAAAGGGTATGTGAGAGATAACCTCCATTTGGGTGATAGCTTCCTATATTTCCCAAACACCAAATGATTTTGGGAGGAATTTGATGATTAATATGAAGTCAGAAAATAGGAATGGTCAAGACTTACCTTGAAGAAAATGAGGGATTTTAAGATGGATTTGATTGTTGATGGTATAAAAGATGATGGGTCTAATTTGGTATATCCTATATATTTTGAAAGGGTTCAACCCCAACCTTTGTTTGAAATCAATTGGGAAGACCTAGGAGCTAGAGAAATTAGTGCGAGAACTGCCTTGGTAATCAAAAAATTAAAATCTTGGATTAAGATGATAATAGCTTAAATGATTACAACAAAACTATCAAGTAAGAAGGAAGCTCCATGGATAAAAAGTAATCTTCAAGAAGGATCTTCTTCTTCCACTCCATATAAAGCACCAAATACATATTCTAATTCTCAATGTGTTACTGAAGGGGATTGTGGTGATGAATACCCATCAAAGGACAACTATTACAAAAAATACTTGTGGTGTTGAATCAAAAGGGAAACATAAGAACACAAAGTCTAAAGAAAAAGGAATAGACCCTGTACAAGGAGAGGACAAGGTGAAAGTCCCATAAAAATAAAATGTGATCCTAAAAATAATGAAGAAATACTCAGAATGTCACCTTTAATCTTTATTGATGCCCTCCCACAAGAGGTACCTAGGTCAACTATGGATATGCCACTCCCTTTTTTACTAGAAAGAATTATTCCATCAAATGTTCTTGAAAAAATGTTTCCAATTCACCTATGCACAAACATCCTCACTACATAGAAATACCAAAATCTTTACAGGCTCTTCCTCCCTCACGAATAGAGAAAAGTTTGATAAAGAAAAGGAAAGTGATATAGTTGGTTATTCCTAAGTTCAGTACTATTTCAAGTCTATTCCAAAGACACAAAAGATAAAAGAAGAAAAAAGATGCCTGAAAGTTGAAGAAATATTTTAGAATGGTCTGAAAAATGTGTGTTGAAATATGCTAATATTCATGACTATATTTGATCTAGGATCATCTACTAAGGATGGAGATGTACAAAATTTTTGCGTAGTTGCTAAAATCTAGTTTAAAGGGTTTAAAAAGAAAGACTTTCTAAGGAGCACTACAAGGAAAAAGTGCAATTTTTCACATCCTATCTGAAAGATATCCTAGATACTACTACCTTTCTATTAAATATTGATCACACATAATTAATCACATATCCTCAAGGAGAGATCAAAAGAGGAGCCCTTGAAAATATCTATAAGTATCAATATTATGGAAACAACATTGAAAAAATGGGTACATAGGATTAAAAAAAATGCTTCTAGTTTCTTCACAAAGGATAAACATACTCACGATGAAGTAGAAGTCATAAAATAGGTTGTTGAAAAGGAGTTAGGAAATTTCAAAAAAGAGAAAGCATTGTGCATAGACATCATCAAAGATCTCAAAGAAATAACATTTATGAATGTTATCATCCTTGTCATAGAAAATATATTACCATCCATGAAAAAAGATTATTATGAGTCTTGGTTTGAGGCCATCAAGTGGAAACTAATAATCATTAATCATTTTTTAGTTGAACAATAAAAAATGGTGATGAGTTTTCATCAAATAAAAGGAAAAGTTTAGAATGAGATCTTCTTTGTCCACCCTAGAGCATTAGCAACAGATGAAATTTAGATAATATAGAAGAATTTATAATTTACATGATTGACAAAGAAATTTTTGCTAAAGAGGTCTTTAATGAAATTACCATGGATAGATTAAGTGACATTTTTGCATCCATCAAAGCTTCTAATGCCTATTTATAGATATTGCAGTTTAAATTAGGTGGAATTCATAACAGTCAGAGGACCTTGAAAATAAGAATGACTAATGTTATCATCCAAAAGAGTAAGCTAGTTTCCACTACAATCAATCTTATTAGAGTATTAAAAGAGAACTTCCCCCTTCAACTAGATCAGTCTTCAACATTGAATTACTCATCAAAGGTGGCATTACCAAGTGTAGATGATCAATGAAATAATTTTAATGATTCTTGTAAAGGTTTTGTGATGTATTGCCACAAGTCATATTTTTCTTGTTGTAAATTTTGTAATATGATTTTCACTTTTCCTTGTTTTAAATGTAGTGTTTGGACCTTGCAAATGTAAGGGTTAGGTAAATCCTAACTTGTGTTAAAAAAGGTAGTTAGTCTAAATGCTAAAATTTGAAAATTATTTTAAGGGATTATTTTTTGAATTTTTCCTAAGTAGTTATTCTATGTGGTTGTCTCAAGAAACTACCAAGTAGTTATCCTAAGTATTTTCCTTGGTTACTTATTGGAAATAGATACCTAAAGTAACCACCTTGGGTAGTTATCCTATGTAGTTACATGAAATTTTTAGGAAATTTTAAGTGGTTAGACCACTCATTCCTATATATAATGTAAATCATTTTGAAAAGAGTTCAACTTTTTCACAAAGGACATTGTACACATAGCTCGAATAGTATTGTTCAAGAAAAGAAAATAAAGAGAAAGTTTTTGTAGTGTTTCAAATTTTTTTATGTTTTATGATTGATGTTTAATATGTTCATTGATGATAAATTTTTCTTTCTCAAATGTCATATGTGGATTAGATTAACTTATCATGCTCTTGGTACCTTGACCTACATGTGTTAAACCCTAAAAGATAGATTATATTTCTCTTTCTTTCCTTTCTCCTGCATTCTTGTTTCTAAAATTCATAAAATATGAAAATACTCCCATGATATGAGGGAGTTTCCTATATTAATTTAAACATAGGAAGAATTTTATCATAAAACAATATCTCCAACTATTGTAAATATTTATTATTGCTCATAGGGAAATACAGTCATTTTGAAGAATTATTTATAGTGACAAATCTATTTACCAATAAACGTTTGGTGAATCTTCTAGGGATCAAAAAAATTATAAACTTGTTTCTTATCATGGTTAAAAATGGTGCTACAACATGAGAATAATTTCTAATGCTTCAACCAAATATTGGATAACAATATGAATAGGAAGACACGAATTCTCATTTGAACACATTAGCTTGGAGGTGTAGATGAAGTGTGCAATGATATCATGAAGTAATCCAAGTGCTAAAAGAAAAAGAAGGAATTGGTTAGAGTCTAAGAGGACTTTGTCCATGAAAACATTTTATCATGATCAAAAAAGTTTTTTCTATTCCTAGAAATAATGGGTAGAGCATTAAACATATCAAAGATCAGAGAAATTAAGGTAACTAATTCATGCACTAGCATAGAAAAATTATAAAAGATGAGATAAAAGAAAAAGGAATTATTGATCCATATTATGAGGATCTACAAAAGATAAATTTCTCAGCATTTCTTCCCTCTACAAGAAGGAAGGTTAAATCAGAAAGTAGGCCTTCTTCGAATCCGAGGACTACTCCTCTATCATTATCTTTATAGGCATTAGTCTTTCACGAGATAATAGTACCTGTAATGATAAATATCCAACCTATTATTCTATAAGAAATGAATTTATCTCCATAAGTTACTTGGGATGTTTTGATAGGTCCATTAGCATTAGATAATAAGTTAAATAATTTCCCTTCTGGATCAAGAAAGTTCTTTCTATGTTTTCTAGAGATTGAAATTTCATAATGGATTTCTATATCAGTGCTTTCTTTACAACATGTGGGGTTTTTGGAGTCATTAATAAAGATGTATCAGTCCATCTTTTTGTGAAAACTTTAACTAATGTAGCTAACGAGTGTTATGACAAATTACTATCATCATAAATTGATTCATGTATAAATATCTGACAAAGGTTTAATAATATATTTAAAACTACAAAATATGAACATATGCTCCTTGCCCAACTAACTCATATTAAAAAATAAATCCATGAACCTATGAGTGAATTTGTTGTTTGCTTCAATAATATTGTCAATTAGATTCCAACAATGAAAATGACCATAAGGGAAAATAAAAAAACCTTCTTCATTAGTTCTCATCATTCTGACGTGAGTTTCCATATATGAAGAGATCAAGTTACTTTATTAACAGATGCACAAACCATGGCTATTCAAGTTGAAGATGATTTTCCTAGTTCCATAAAATGGTGTAAAGAAATACAAAAAGCTAAACAACAATAGGAAAGTATTGGAATAACTAACTTGATGGTGTAAAAACTTGCAAATGATTTACTTCAACTAACCTACCAATTTCCTTAAAATCCTCCACCATTATATTAAGATATTTCAAGGAATAATTATGTCCCTTATTAAAAAAAATAGGAATCTTAAATTACCTACTCATATACAAAAACTAGCTACTGAACATCCATCTTCCTCTGACTACCAAGTTGTAATGTGTGAATTTTATCTAACCACTAATCATGATGGAGCCTCATGTCTCATGATGGATAGATTATGTAAATGAATCAAATAAGAGAGATAATAGAAGAATGTGTGTCCCTAGTGGATTAAATAAATAAGTAATTTAGACAACCCTCTACAAATATTTTGGAGTATGAATCTAATAATGAAGGAATGGGTGTCATAAATAACCCTTTCTATGTGTCTCTCTACAAAGGAGGTTACAAGTTAAGTAATTGCATTGTTGACTCTAGGGCTTTAGATAATGTCATGCCATCTAAATTTTCTCATTTATTTGGACTTCCATTAAACAAACCATCTCAAAATGTTTCCTCTATGGATGAAAAACAAGTTCCTCTTGTTGGAAAATTAAATGATGCACCAGATTCTCTAGTTACCTATCCTCAAAAGAAGATGATACTTTGTATCCTAGTGATAGATATCTTGACCAACTATGGAATTCTTTTGGCTAAGAGCTTTTACAAAGAATGGGGTGGTGAAATCAAGTTGTACTTGTCTCATGCCTTGATACCAATTAGAGACAATAAATCTATACTTGATCATGAAATAAAAAACTAATATACTGTGTTAAAGTCTAATGATAAAAGTGTTGACATATAAAGTATGTCAAAATTGGTCCATTTACCTACATGATGACATCAAAAGAAGAGGAAATTTATGAAATTATTGCACCCAACATCACTGAAAAACTTTGGCATATGCAATGTGATGGAAGTTCTTCATCTACTAGTTTCAGAATTATGGTTGCATTGATATCTCCCAAACCAAAAAATTTTTTGAAGGCATAAAATCTATCCTTTGATAACAACACTACATAATATGAAGCTCTCCTACTCAATTTGGAGTTCACTAAGGAAAAAGAAATCAATAAAATTAAGGTTATGGGTAGTGCTAAGTTAGTAGCTATTCAAGTGAAGAACCAATATCAAACTAAGAGCAAGAGATTGAAGGTGTAAAAGAATAAGGGGTTGGAGGAGAGAGAATATTTTGATGCATTCTCCATAACTACAATACCAAGATTAAAAAATATGTAGGCATATTTTCTTGCAATCTCATCTTCTTTTCTCATTCCACATCTTTAGTTTAACAAAGATGTTTATATTATTGAAATAATCTATAGGCTCAATACTCAAGGCAATCATTAGAATTGGAAGGTGTTTGATGATGAAAAATACATAGTCTCATTTCTTGAAGGACAAGGACCTTTTCTATCTGAGCATTTGACAAAGGTCTAGATGAAAAATTATAGATTCAAGCCAAGATACACATAGATGATCTATATTTCATTCAATTAAAAGGAAATGAAATTCTAAAAGGATTGGTAATATTAAAATCACTCTTTAGTAGAGATGATATAAATTTAAAAAGAAATAAGTTATTCAAAAATTGTCTTCTTCAAAACATGAACAAGTAAATATCCATTTAATGAGTGATCCCCGAGTACATGTTGATTGGGAAATATTTGTCAAGACATGAAAAAGAAAATTATGTGTACTTACTCAAATAATACAGTGGTGTATTTTCTTGGAGTTAAAATGACCTAAAGGATTTCATACATGGTGAATTCAAGCATCACATCTAGTTGAAGCTAGGATCAACACCTTTCAAGAAAAAAAGAAGTTCAACCGAAAGGTAGCTGATGTTGTATTTGTTGAAGTAGACAAGATGCTAAAGGATAAGATCATATATCTCCTCCATCATTCTACATGGCTGGATAACATTGTCCCAATCAGGAATAAGAATGGTGAAATATATATTTGCATAGAGTTTTGCAATCTTAATCAAGAAACTCTCAAAGAAAACTATTTACTTCTTGTGATGTAGATCACATCTTAAAAAGAGTAATAGGATTTTAAATGATTTCAATATGCTTGACACATTTTTAGGTTATAACCATATTAGCGTTACATGTAAAGATCAACATAAGATTACCTTCACTAATCCCTATAGTAATTTTTCTTACAACATGATGCCTTTCAAGTTAATAAATGTTGGCGCTACTTTTCAAAGAGAAATGGACCTCTTATTTGGTGAATTGAAGAATAAAATCATTGTTATTTATTTATATGTTGTGACAGTTTCCTCAAGAAAAAGAGATCATATCTATCATTTTTAATGTGTATTTCACTGATGTAGGCATCAAGGCATATCATTGATTCAAAAAATGTCTACTTTTGGATTTCATGAAGGGAAGTTATTGGGTCATATAGTATCAAAATAAGGCATTTACATTAACCTTGAACGGGTAAAATATATCCAACAATTGAATTTTCCAACTATCAAGCCGTAATTTAGATCATTCTTCAACTAGATCAATTTTTAGATTTTTGCATAGACCCATAAACAATTGGTCATAAATTTTGAGCCTGATATTATCTCTCCAATCTCTTAGGTGAGATTCTTCTAATTTGTGTATCACCAACATATCCAAAACTTAGCCAAATCCAATGGTGAATTTGTGAGATATGGTCCTCGTACTGAGACAGTATTTTCTGAGATAGTCACACATTCACCATCAATAGACTACTCTCATACATTTGTAACTTGGCTCTGATACCATGTTAACATTTTAGGATCATTTCAAATGTAATAGAATGATGAAGGGTGCTCCCCTTAATACCACAAACACATAACAGAAATGGAGAAACCACAACAATATGCAAGAACAGAAAATTGGCTTCTTATTATCTCCACAAATGTGGAATTACAAACTTTCAGAATTACAATATGCAAAGCCACATGGGCATTCCCTTACAATATTCTTTAGGACAAAGCCTCGAATCAATACCCAGATCTACTACCCAGAACTATTCTGAACTGCCTAAGACAATAATACAGCCTTCCTTATATAGGCAATTTCCATCGCCCGAGAAGGTTCCAGAAATTTTGCCCTAAGGGCCGACCAAACTTAGAATTATTTTATTTTTCAATTTATTACATCAAAGTCGGCTCAAAATAACCTTTGAAACCCGAACAGAAATTTTGAAGAAAATTATTTTCCGCCATTTCGGGTGGCCCAACTTCTGAAGACCATAAGTCATCACCAGTTGACCCGATCGGCTATTATAACCCCATTTCGGAAACGCCACGAAGCGCTCTACAAGCTTGACCAATGCAAGCGCCCGTCACCCAAATTTTCGACCTCATCCGAGGCCTCTAAAGCCTTCAAAACTGAGTTCAAAGTTTTCGTACCCTGCTGCCAATACCGAAAATCTTCAATATCTTCCAATATACACTTGATCTGGCAATGAAACTTTACTGGCAGACTTATATGACCAACATGAACCTCCAAGAAAGAAATAAGATCATTCTGAGCACATACAAAAATTACCAAAAATAGTAACTTTCCATAAATAGCAGCTCTGCACTAAAATAGCCCTTATTGAATATAAAAACAAAAATATTTTTGGGTGATGCAAGATTGCTCTTACACCCAGGATGCTCCTGCATCAGACACCCGGGGTAATTTGAGAAGTGACCCTGTCACGACTCAGGTGTGTAGAGGAAAACCAAGACGGTTAACCTCCTCCTTTGTTAGCCATGATGAATCTTCAACAGGTCATCCTTTCCATTTGACCAAATATTCTTCATATGTCCTATTCCTTGTGCTTCTGCCAACACGAATATCCAGTATATCTTCGATCTCCTTAGTGTCTAAACTAGTTGCTGGAATACTCCACTGTGCTGCTGTGATCTCATCTTCAACACCTCCTTCATGATACTCTGTCAGATCTGAAATGTTAAACACTGGCAAAATATTTAGCTCAGTAGGTAATTCTACCTCATATGCGTTTCCTGAATCATGTTTCTTCAGTATCCTACATGGTCCAAACTTCTTCATTTTCAGCTTGTTATATGTACCAACTGGAAACCGCTCCTTCCGCAAATGAACCATGACTTCATCACCAACCTGAAATTCCTTATACCTCCTTTTCTCATCTGCCTTAGCCTTATACTGTGCGTTCATCTTGGTAATATGCTTCCTCGCCTCTTCATGGATATTCTTCAAGTGTTCTACAAAATCTTCAGCTTCAGCACTACTTATTTCTCCTTTATCTATCTTTCTCAATTCAGATGCATTTCTTGGACTACTTCCATATACAATCTGGAATGGTGATTTACCAGTGCTCCTGTTGACAGAATTATTGTATGCAAATTCCACCTGTTGTAAAATCAAATCCCATCCTGCTGGCTTATCTCCAACCAAACATCTCAGCAAATTTCCCAAACTCCTATTCACCACCTCTGTCTGTCCATCAGTCTGTGGATGATGTGATGAACTAAACTTCAAATCTGTCTTCAACTTCTTGCACAATGTACACCAGAAATATCCAACAAACTTAGTGTCCCGATCTGAAACTATGGTCTTTGGCAAACCATGAAGTCTCACTACTTCTCTGAAAAACAATTCTGCTACATGAACAGCATCATTAGTCTTCTTGCAGGGAATGAAATGTGCCATCTTTGAAAATCTGTCAACCACCACAAAAATTAAATCATGTCCCCGCTGAGTCCTCGGTAAACCAAGAACAAAGTCCATGCTGATATCCTCCCAAGGCTTCTCTGGTACGGGTAATGGCTGATACAATCTTGTATTCTGCTTCACTCTTTTTGCCATCTGACATACTCTACAACTCTGTACAAACTTCTTCACATCTTGCTGCAACTGTGGCCAATAATAATTCTCACTAACCAAACCAAGGGTTTTATCACGACCAAAATGTCTAGCCAATCCTCCGCTATGCTTCTCCTTGATGAGATTCTCCCTCATAGAACTTCGTGGAATGCACAACTGACTCCCTCTGAATAGCATATCATCGTGGATGATGAAATCCAACCATTTTGTCCTGTCTAGAGTAACAGGTTCTGCACAAGCTTTCCAAGCTTCACCAAAATCAGGATCCTCTGGATATAAATTCTTGAGTTCCTTGAACCCAACCACTTCAATCTGCATTTCTGTCATCAATAGTTGCCTTCTGCTAAGAGCATCTGCAACCCTATTAGACTTTCCACTCCTGTGTTTCAAAATAAATGTATAACTCTGCAAAAACTCAACCCATTTCAAATGCCTTTGATTCAATTTTTCTTGACTATTCAAATATTGCAAAGCTTGATGATCAGTATACAAAACAAACTCCTTAGGAAGCAGATAATGTCTCCACTTCTTTAATGCCTGAACTATAGCATAAAATTCCTGATCATAAACAGAATATTTCCTCTTGGCATCATTTAACTTCTCACTGAAATAAGCAATAGGTTTACCTTCTTGGCTCATAACAGCTCCTATTGCAGTACCACTAGCATCACAATCTACTTGAAACACCTTATTAAAATCTGGAAGTGCTAAAACAGGTTGTTTTGTAACTTTTTGTTTCAATAATTGAAAACTCTTTTCTGCTCCTTTAGTCCACTTAAACTCTTTTCTATCCCCTCTCATTGTTTCAGTCAAGGGTCCACAAATACTGCTAAAATTTCTGATAAACTTTCTGTAAAAGCTAGCTAGACCATGAAAAGATCTTACCTCAGTAGCACTCCTTGGAGTAGGCCATTCAAGGATAGCCTGTACCTTCTCTGGGTCCATTTTTAGACCTTCTGCTGAAACTACAAATCCCAAATACACTAACTCTTTCTTCACAAAACTGCACTTCTTCAAATTAATCAACAATTTCTCTTCTTTCAACTTCTCAAACACCATACGAATATGCATCATATGTTCCTCCAATGTCTTGCTAAAAATCAAAATATCATCTAGGTAAACAATGACAAACTTACCCAGAAATTCTTTCAGAACCTCGTTCATGAGCCGCATGAAAGTGCTCGGTGCATTGGTTAGCCCAAAAGGCATGACTAACCACTCATACAGTCCTTCCTTTGTCTTGAAGGTAGTCTTCCATTCATCTCCTTCTCTGATCCGAATCTGATGATATCCACTTTTTAGATCTATCTTTGAAAAATACACAGCTCCACTCAAACAGTCCATAATATCATCCATTCGTGGCAATGGAAACCTGTACTTGATTGTGATCTTGTTTATTACCCTAGAATCTGTACACATCCTCCATTCTCCATTCTTCTTTGGTGCTAATACCACTGGTACAGCACAGGGACTCAGACTCTCACGGATCAATCCTTTCTGTAACAACTCATGTACTTGTCTGTTCAACTCCTCACTTTCTGCAGGTGTCATTCTATGTGCTGCCTTGTTCGGAAAACTCGCTCCTGGGATCAAGTCCATCTGATCACTGATCTTCCTGACTGGTGGTAATCCATCAGGCACGTTATCGAACACAATATCCTGAAACTCATTCAACAAATCTGCAACTTCTACAGGAACATCTTCTACTTCCTCTTTACCAGCTTTTGGAATTAAAGCAAAACATACATGCTCATGCCTCATACCATCTAGGAAATTTCTTCCATCAACAAAAGTTATCCTTGCAGTACCACATACCTTTTCTTCAGTCTCCTTCAATGGTTTTAGCTTATGTCGCACTCCATCCTTTGTCAGGGAATAGGTATTCGCACGACCATCATGTACAGCACATCTGTCAAACTGCCATGGTCTACCCAACAACATATGACATGCATCCATAGATATGATATCACACAATACCTCATCTTGGTATCCGCCGATCTTGAACTTTACCGGGCACTGTTCACTGACCATGACCTTGTGGTCATCCTGCACCCAGGCAATCCGA